>VXCM01011097.1:0-13186 GCA_014773175.1 Lucifuga dentata | reverse complement strand
TATATATATATATATGTATGTATATATATATATATATGTATATATATACATATGTATGTATATATATATACACACATCCACGAACATATGTTTGTGGTGTTCCTGGCCATTTGCTCACACTTGCTATAAAAGAAGCCTTCTATAAAAGTGCAGGTAACATACATTAATAGTTCACTATATTATGAATCAGTATGACGTTTACATTAATAGTATACCACATCATGAATCAGTTTATCAATTTACATTAATAGTATACAGTGTNTGCAGGTAACATACATTAATAGTTCACTATATTATGAATCAGTATGACGTTTACATTAATAGTATACCACATCATGAATCAGTTTATCAATTTACATTAATAGTATACAGTGTACAGCTAATAGAACACCAATTAAAAATTTGATTAGTCGACAAACTAATAAAATTAATTTCACTTTGATTTGGTCAAAAACTAGCAATTGTTATGTATCCTACATGGACAGTGTCAGACCTAAATGCAGTTCTTAGTATAATATTTAAATCTGCTGCATCAGGTTTAAAGTGTCAGAGCTGTAGAATGTGCAGCATCACGTTAGGAATAAACAGTGCATTGAGATGCATTGAGTGGTAAATTACATAAAATTTACACATAAACTACCAGCAGCTTTCTGCAGCATTCCTCCCTAGCCTTATTTGCAGCAACGGCTTTGCTTTTAGCAATTATGATGTTTGAAATCTTCATAGCGCTGCATGATAACTTTGCTCCTCCTGACTGAAATAAACAGCTCTGATTGGTCCATTTTGTCGGTATTAGAGGTAAATGAGGCCAACACGCCCCCTTTATGTGAACGCCCACAGGGCTTGATGAGGAAAGCCTGGGTTGACAAAGATGGTTGATAACCAGTATCGTGGTACCTGTTATCTCTGACTGGAGTTTTAGGCTTTGTAGAGCAGCTAAGACAAAGAAACCCTGAATCTGATGAACGTGCTTCATGGTACAGACCTCAGCTTGGCTTGAATAAACTTCTCCATATCAATCTAACAAATCTCCTCGTATCTCCACCGACCTTACCTGCTGTTGTAGCTGTCTGCCATCTTATTTTTACTGGGCTACGAGTTGATGCGACAGCAACATGCGCCTACGCAGATAAGAGAGACAAAAAATCCACATTATTCCAAACTGACTGTTTACACAGAGATCTGATATGAATCTGATCCAGGACCACATGTGACCCGAATCTGATGTGAATGAATCAGATTTGGTTTGATGAGAAGAAATCAGATCTGTGACTCATGAAGGCAAAATTAATAAAAACCTGATTTGGGCAAGTTCAGCCTGTAATGTGAACGTAGCATAAATTCATCAGTAAAGGCCATCACAGAGGCTTTTGATTTTGCACGTTAATTTCATTATATGTTACGTATAATGACAATAATGCTATTCTATTCTACCATACCACCCATTTTGCATGTTTGAGCCTAATATATTAAATTTTCATACATGTAACGTTACTGACAATCATTTCCCAAACATAGCCATTATGACAACAGTCTTGAATATTTACCTGCGATCATCCTGAAGTTTGTTCAAAAGCAACAATAAAGCTTTACTTCCTGTATCAAACAGGCTCCGCCTCCTTCATATTTGATGAACGCAGAATCTCCGTTTTGTTGTTTTTTTTTTTCCTGCTTTTGTTGCTAAATCGGGACCATCATCACTTGTTCCTGACTCAGTTTTTTCATTGTGCGTTTTTTGGCGTGAACCCATACAAATATTGACAAAAATTACATCACGTTTCAATTATATTTAAAGCAATAAAAATGCATCTGAAAAATTTGCACTTCCGTGTCATTTATTCGCGTGGCTCTTGGTGTGTAACGGCCTTTAGGAATACATTTGGCTGCTGCTCTTATTTTAGGATCTGAAGCTCTTCACCTGACTCAGAAACTCTCTGCAGACAGAATCTCACGCTTCCTCTTTCTTCACCTCTGTCCTGCAGGAGGTCAGCGCGTTTGGAGAGAGCGGCGAGGGCGACGACCTGGACTTGTGGACGGTGCAGTGCGACAGTGTGCACTGGGAGCGCGACGAGGCCGTGCGCTTCAAACACACGGGCACCGACGTCTTCCTGAGCGTGACGGGCGAGCAGTACGGACACCCCATCCGCGGCCAGCGCGAGGTGCACGGCATGAGCTCAGCCAACCAGCACAACTGGTGGCGAGCCATGGAGGGCGTCTTCATCCAGCCCAGCCAGGAGCCGCTCCGCCACGACGAGCTCTGACCTCATCACTAAGAGACACAAGAACTCTGCTTTCTTACTGCTGTGCTTGTTTTGTAGCTCGCCTGGACGGAACGACTAGAGTATTTGACTGATGACTCGTCGTCTCGTTTCACGCGATGCGTTGGCGTTTTGGGTTTTCTGAGACGAGACTGTTAACGTTATTTCTCCCTGTCAGATTTTGATAAGATTAGTCACGTGTAGCATAGCTTATGAGATCTACATTCTGTAACTTTCCCTACTTGGTGAATTAGATTTTAGAAGGGAGGAATGATTTCTTTATTTCTGAAAAAATGATGACTCAAAGCGAAACTCGCTGAAATCCTGACGACTTAATACTTCGCCCATCTCACGGCTCCTCCGCCGGTAACTATCGGCGATGAGAATGGATGTAACCTCCTCCTGCAAAAGGCTCCAATCGATTGAACTACGGTGGCCTGTAATTGTAACAACCCATAAATTAATTAATGAATTAATTAAAGCAGCGATCCAACAAACGGATCAAACCACAGCAAATGATCCTGGAGCAGGTTCAAATGTCTTATCTTTAAAGGACCATACCGGCGATTATGCTTGTTTGAGCCCAATATAGACAACCTGCATACATGTTACATTACTGACAACCATTTTCCTGTTTTTTGTTTCAAATCCTCTAATTTTTCAAATTCAAATGATCAGATGACTTTAAAATTCAGTGTTTCACCTTCTAACATTCACGCACAACTGTAGAACTTCTCTGTAAAAGCTGTCTTCTCCTGGGACTGTATTTCCTGGTGGAGACATACATCATCTTCTGTGCAGCTCTGTGTTGATCTTAAATAAAGTTACTTAGACAAAAAAAAAACCTAGTAGACATAATGTTTGCTGTGATTGATAATGTATCTCAAGCATGTTTCAAGTCTCTAAAGTTGATTTTTGTAGCGTGCTGGAAAGAACTGAAGCCAAAGGCAGTCTGGAAAATAGGAAATACTAATATTTACTGCTAAAGAAGTATATTTGGGAAATGGTAGTCAGTAACATAACATCCATGTGGATTGTAAATATTAGATTCAAACGTGCACAGTTGCTGGTATGCTCCTTTAAAATGTTCGATCTCTGGAAACTAAGGCTGATGAGGCAGTTTGTATGTTTCTGTGCTGCCGTGTGATTCTGAGTTGGGATGAATTCTAACGATGGACCGAATTTACTCAGCAGCTGTAGTTTTATTAAAGGGCAGCTCAGATGACATTTGGGGAAAATGTTTATATGTAAAATCTTTATCATCAGTGTAAATCTGCTCAGAATTCTCTGTTCCGTATGCACATTCAGTAGTTTTATTAAAGCGATGCTCTGTTGAAAATCTGTCTCCTAAGTGTCGCACGCTGCCCCCTACAGGCTGGAAAAAGTATTGTACAAGCAGCTTTGCCAGCTTGAATTTGTGGGGTAAAATGGATTCCTGTGGTGACGTTTTCACAGCAGGAAAAAAGCATCAAATGTTCAGAGAAAATTTTCAGATGTTCTGCAGCTCCATTCTCTTCTACACTGTCCATCACAATCACATTTTCCAGTGTATCACCAAACACACTTCTTATGCTGTCATCCTCCAGGAAGTTCTGCTTAAAGGACAATACCGAAAATTTTGCTTTTTTGAGCTCTATCTATCTATCTATCTATCTATCTATCTGTCTATCTATCTATCTATCTATCTATTCATTAGTTCTCAAGTTGTTTCAAAACTCTACCAGTTGATATATGTGTGTGTGTATCAACTGGTAGAGTTGATTTTATACACACATTCTCTCTCCTCTATGTTTACTACAATGTTTTAGGATATCTGGAAGAGTTTATTTAATGTTTCTTTTGCATAGAAAGGTAAAATATACATGATAGATACGCACCTTTTGTAACTTCCTACTCATGTACAAATCTGACTTATGAACAGCTGTGGGCACAGAACTCATTGGGAACCCAGGGACTATCTGTACACACTCTTTCTTTATTTTAATAGTGAGCAGTTAGTATTTACAGTACTCAGTGAGTCTACTCATCAACCTTCTGGTTAGCATGCTGGCACAAATTGGCAACGAAGTGAAGCAAATCAGAGATGCATCTTTGTCTGAGGAGTGTGATCTGAACCAGCCTGTGGTTATAAGCCCAGGCAGCATGCAGGACTTCATGGCCACTGCTGACCTTTTGGTCGAGAAGATGCTCATGCAGAAGCACCTCTTCCGACCAGGAAACATTTACAAACAGATGGCTGATCGCTTCTTCAACATTGACCTCAGCAGCTGCAAAACAGCACAGAAGCTTGTCAGTCTGATTCCGAAGATGTTCAACACCAAGATCAGCAAATCATTCCTTTTGGATGAACTTGAATGCTTCGTGCAGCAGATGTGTCTCTGGCTCTCATTACAAGTTTACTAACTGCAATGATGTTGTGTCTTTGGCTGTTGGAGAAATGGAGGAGCTACTGACTTCAGCGATGGCCAGAGTGGCCAAGGACGCAAACCGAAATGATGCTGTGAAAACCGCTGACTCAGGAGACGTCAGAAATGACGCACAGGATGAGCGGAACCACTACTCCATCACATTTCTGGTTGCTAGGTTACTTAGGCACATCACCAGAAAAAGCAAGAAAACTGTGGATCTTAGAACGATGTCCAATGTGACCACACATCTGTCTGAGAAGGTGTGGAATGAAGTCCGTGATGATTTGCAAGGAACTGTTCTGAAGGTGAACTGGAGACTGAGCAGGCTTCATAAAAGCATCTACAGATCGCTGCTGCAGGAGTAGGGAACTCCAGAGCTGATTGTAGATTCAGTGGCTCTACAGGATCCGTTTTTCGACAGAGTTGTCATCACGGCCTTTAAAACCCACCTGCAGTCAAAGCCTTCAGCCATCAGCAGGTTCTTTAAAGCCTTGTGCTGCAGAAGGCATCGTAACAAGTTTCATCCTGTGAGCCAGGAACAACAGATCAGGGCTGCACCAAGTCTCAGCAGCATCCCTGGCTGCTGCTGAGACTTCAGACCATCACACTTGCTGAGTGGGTGGTTTTTCTCCGGTTTCCACCCACTTCAGTTATAGTTGTTCTGAATAAATGTTCAAAATTATCAAAGTGTATTTTCTTATCATTTGAAGTCAAGGCTGTAAATGTTTATATTAAATTGTTGGGTAAATTTTGCTCAAAGTACATTTGTAGAAAACAGCAACTGAACGTAAAGTAGTTGGTGAGCAGTCTGTCTGCAGTGAATCTGATTGACCCTCTATTGCATGAATTATTACTTAAAACATGGTAAAAATGTTTTAATGTGTTTTTATTACTTAAAATTGCTTAAATAATGGAAATATTTTAATTTTTTAAAATTTTTGTAAAGGGGGTAGTTGATGAATTGTTGCCATATGGCAACAATGCGCAATCATGGAATGTACCATAAAATCCAATTTTTCTCTAAAAACAACTTCTTATTTAAAACAAGACTAAACAAATCCTACTTATACTTAATGAAATGTATAAACCAATGTTTACCGTTAAATTAATATGATTTTAATTGTTATTTGGAATGTATAGTAGTAATAACATCGTAATGAGCTAGTTACATACACCTGTAATAATGTAATAATTGGTACGGCAGGCTGTATCATCTTCTTGATCAAAAACAAATTTATTTCCCATGTAATTTCATTTAATCATTCTTATTCAATATCATTTGTTTCATTTAGTCAATATCAGAAGCTGGCCGCATGTTCTATGGATGAAAGCAGCATATATAAACTGGCTATAATTCAAAAATAGCACAAAATACTAGCTACAGTTCTTATTACAGTGCTATCTGAACTATATATCACAATGAATTTGCATCCTGTAAACCATCTAAAATGTATTATCTTCTAAGAAGAAAATACTGTTGTTAAAACTGTATGGATTAGAAATGTACACAAAAGTGGACCAACATATAATTTGGGTGGGACATCACAATTCCTTCTGTTAAATGATGCATGTTCTCCAGCGAAAGATCTTCTGTTTTCTTATTTTGATCTGCCATATACACTCCAGTATTAGCTGAGTTTTTTTGAGTTTTTTTTTTTTTACCAAATTTCACAAAGTAAATCAGGGGTCAGCTTATACACGAGAAATTCAGATTTGATTCCAGAGAAGGAAATTTCCAGGAGTGTACATACTACCCATTACCACTACCCATGGAAATAGTTTACCTTAGAATACCTTAGAATGAGATATTTCCTGACTAAACATCTTATCCAGCATATTTTGCAGCGGCCAGTAAACTCTGCTGTGATTGGTCAGTTATGGTAATCAACTGCTGAAATAAATATCATGTTTACCGGTGTTAGAGCCATTTCTTGGATAATTATCAAATGTTTAGAATATTTAATTTGGGAAAAGTGAAATCAAATAAGTTATTATTTTTGAATATTTATATCTTAACTGATTGATTAGGTGATGATCGCCGTTTTACGGAGGAGGAGTCTGTTTATTGGCGCTCAGCTGGAGTGTTTATGAGGAACGGGGCAGCAGTTTAGTTTCTGACCTCATCTCACGTCATGTTTTGTTATTTTCATTTTGAAAATAAATAAGTTATGAAAATAACAAAAGCGCGATGTTATCATTCTGGTGTACGTCAGGAAGAGAAGCCCCGTTAAAGTGGTGAAGTTTTAAAACAGCTGCCATGACAAATGTGGATTATTTTCATAAGATCAGAGGAATACGATGACAATACCCAGAAAAACATCATCAGCATCAGAGGGTCGGCTTATATACGGCTGTCTTTAAAAATCTAAATATGTAGGTCAAAATCAGAGGGTCGGCTTATACAGGTGATCAGCTTATACTCGAGTATGTACAGTAAAAATGTGATCTGAGGAGGATTCTGACCCTGAATTTAAAGACAGAGATTCACATTCTGTTGAGTCTTCAGAGTCCTTCAAAGATTTATTTATCAGTATTTAATAGAGTGAAAAGCGATCAGATGGGATCAATCAGACTTTAAAACACACTGGACAGCATCCATGGTTTGAACCAGGTACAGGGCTGAGACCAGAGAATTTTACAAAGAGCTGTACAGGAAGTAACACTGAGCTGCAGCAGCAGGACCTGCAGGAAAAATGTCTGATCAGCATTACCCTGCTGGACAAGCTCCTCAGTCATTTTAAATGTGGGCGTGGATCCAGATCCAGGACCGGATCAAGTCATCTACCTGTATTTTGAGAAACCTATGACAAAGACAGACAAAACATCTGCAAAAAAATAAGAAATATAATAAGGAACATTTTAAATCAATTTCTACACAGACAAGACAACAAATTAATTTTACCACTTTACAAAAAACCTATCATATCTAAACTGGTTTTATTGATGAAAATTAAAAGTTAACTTACACCAGATAGTATTTAAATTTTTTTNAATCTAAACTGGTTTTATTGATGAAAATTAAAAGTTAACTTACACCAGATAGTATTTAAATTTTTTTCTTGAAGGAATTTTGCCTAAACATTGAAGAACTGGTCAATTTTTGAGCCCTCAGATCATGATCTTCTCTGTGTCACATGTCATGGAAAAAGAAGGTGCAAACAGGATTTCCTGGTCATGTGATGTTATAAATAATTTGTCTTTCAAAGTAGAAGCCCCCTTTTCACAACTAAACAGTAAAACATGGCTTTTATATTACTGCCTTTTAGTAAAATTGAGATAAAGTAATTGTTGCCATATGCAACACCATGCAATAGTTAGCTAGTTGGAGTGTGATGAAGATCCTCACCATTACTCACACCAACATTAAACACTTGCACTTTTGCAATGTCAAACAGCATAATGTGCACAGGCAGCATAATTTGCACATTAAAGCATATTTTGCTCATTGAGATTCAGTTAGGGATGAGTGAGTACACCATTATCCATATATGTATCCATTGAACTGACTAAATTATCCGTATTTGTACTCAGATGGGCGGGGCTTAGAACGTTACTCTGGTTTTATCTATTTATGTTTTTAAATACGATGGTGAAGACAGTAGAGCCCCAGGTTACAGCTGGCTGACCATGATGTACTGTTTGTCTTGTGAGTTCAGGTGAGTGACGACGTCTAAATGTGCACAAAATTACATTAGTACAGTGGATGTATAAGAATCGTTGACTATATATACTCAAGTATAAGCTGATCCCCTGATTTTGACCTGCAAATTTAGATTTTTAAAGAAACCCGTGTATAAGCNCAAGTATAAGCTGATCCCCTGATTTTGACCTGCAAATTTAGATTTTTAAAGAAACCCGTGTATAAGCCGACCCCCTGGTGTTGTTCCATCAATTTATTTGTTTAGCAAATCACCTGTTTTTCTGGGTATTGTCATAGTATTCCTGTGATTTTCTGAAAATAATCCACGTACTGGTTATGGCGGCTATTTTAAAACTTCACCACTTTAACGGGGCTTCTCTTCCTGATTCACACCAGAATGATAACATCGCACTCATAAATTATTTACTGTCAAAATCAGAATAACAAAACATGATGTGAGGTGAAGTCAGAAACTAAACTGCTGCCCCGTTCCTCATAAACACTGATCAGCCTCTAAATAGACTCCTCCTCCTCCTCCTCCATGAAACGACGATCATCACCTAATCAATCAGTTAAGATATAAATACTCAAANCTCCTCCTCCTCCTCCATGAAACGACGATCATCACCTAATCAATCAGTTAAGATATAAATACTCAAAAATAATAATTTATTTGATTTCACTTTTCCCAAATTAAATATTTTATACATTTGATAATTAACAAAGAAATGGCTCTCTAACACCAGTAAACAAGATATTTATTTCAGCAGTTGATTATCATAACTGACCAATCACAGCAGAGCTTACTGGCCGACGCAAAATGTGCTGAATAAGATGTTTAGTCAGGAAATATCTCCTTCTAAGGTATGATTTTAACTATTTTCCATGGGTAGTGGTAATGGGTAGTGTTTCCGTTCCTGGAAATTTCTTGTGTATAAGCCGATCCCCTGATTTGTGTTGTGAAATTTGGTGATAAAAACTCACCTTATATTCAAGTATATATGGTAACTGGCTAGTTAGCCTAGAAGCTAGTAGAAATGTGTGTTTTGTATCAGTATCTACCATGTGAATGTCTACAGTAAATAATGTGTTTATCTGTGGACTGAGAATAATGTTGAGCTGAATCTGAGAATAGCAAGCTATAGCTAATAGATGCTACTATGCTAAACTATAGCTAATAGATGCTACTATGCTAAACTATAGCTAATAGATGCTACTATGTTAAACTATAACTAATAGATGCTACTACGCTAAACTATAGCTAGTAGATGCTACTACGCTAAACTATAGCTAATAGATGCTACTATGGTAGTGTGGACAGAGTGGCTGTGAGTCGTGTTCCACACACACACACACACACACCTGTTGCTGCGTTCTGTGTAGAGAGAAGCTGTCTGCCTGGTCGATCACGGAACCATGTGGACACGGCGTTGAGCACTGCCCAATCTGATTTTTTTCTCCTTCAACGAGTACGAATAGTGAAACATTTTACTCAGATGTTACTTGTACTCATAAAAAGTGCATTATCCATAAGGGATACTCGTTTCATGCGAGTACTCAGCTCATCCCTACTGCTTCTTATAAATGCCAATGAGCTGGGTCTGACTCACCCAGAAATCTCACTTAGCACTTTAACAAGGCTTCCAAGTCTGTTTTTATTGGACAGGTTAAGATTTCCATACAGAAGGTTAAAATGGATTCAGTAAAACTTCTGTAAGAAGTGTCATCATTGCAGTTCAAACATTAAAGGAGTTCGTTTTTCTCAGAAAGAAAAGATGCTGTTGCATTTTTGTTGAGATGCATCTGCATGGGCCTCAAAGCACAGTTTGTTATCAAGAACCCAGATATTTGTAGCTGTCCACCAGCTCCATGTCATCACCTTTAATAACAGTTAGTTTGGGGCTGGGTGATGGCTTTCTACAATCAACTGTCATGTCTTTAATTTCTGACTCGTTTAAATGGAGGAAAGACTCGTCGCACCATGACACAAAGTCATCAGCCACTGTTCCTCCCCTCTGAGAAGGCTTACAATCACTGAATCGTCAGCAAATTCTCATAGTTGCTGCGACAATCATTAGTGTAGATTAAGGCTAAGTCACGAGATCAGATTTTCACTACATGATTATCAAGGCTGAAAGAATTCANGTGTAGATTAAGGCTAAGTCACGAGATCAGATTTTCACTACATGATTATCAAGGCTGAAAGAATTCACAATAACGATATCATCATAATATCTATAGAAAATTTGGAAAAAAAAAGAAGTAATAATGCTACCAGTCAAATTCATCTTTAACTTTGTTTATTGTGCATTTTTTTTTCTCTTTTTTGGTAAATGAATTACACTCAAAATACTCAAACAGCGTTAGCTGACCTGAATCCCTGTTCTCTGATGCCGCCTAACAAATAACCAGGAGAGAGAAAATCCTGTCAAGTCCAACGCCATGATAACTTAGCTTTAACAACACAACTAAGACTTTCATGGAACATTTCCCGTTTCAGGGCTAGCATGCTAACTGCTACTTCCTGTCTCTACCATGGTGAAATCTGCAGGATGATGGAGGTGAAGGTGGTGAACAGGTTGGTGGTATCGCCCCCTTTAGCGGTTCCTGTTGATTAGCATTTCCTGCAGACTGGAGCGTCTACCAACTTCCTGTCTTTGTTACCGAATCCTAAAAACTCCACACTGGCAGCTAACTTTTTTCAGGTTAGCATAGAATGTCTCGCTCTCTGTTACGTCCTTCAACATTTTGCTTGGCCACGCACTGTGGTAGTAGCTAGATAGTTGCTGCGTCACAGCGTCACGTAATGTAATGGAAATGATTTAAGAGGCACTGGATTATTTACATGATGTTATCATCTGTGTATTATTAATATGATATCAATATTTCATTTTTAAATATCACGTTTATCATCAATACCAGTATATTGCGACACTCCTAGTGTGCATGATGTAAAGGAGACAAGACAAAAACCTTGTGGGGAACCAGCAGACGAGTGGAGCTGATTGAATGATGTTTACTCTTACACACTGTGACCTATCAGTCAAAAAGTCCACTATCCAGCCAGTTATGTTGAAATCAAGTTTAAATGATAGAGAAGTTTCTCTGCAAGCAGATGTGGCTGAATAGTGTTGAATGCAGAGTAGAAATCTATGAATAAAGGTCTGGCGTGAGTCTTAGAGCCCTCAAGATGCTGGTACAGAACATGTAGCAGTGTAAGGGTGGCATCCTCCACACCACTGCCAACCCATACCTATTACTGTGTATTGGGAGCTGAGCAGTGACTCCTAATGTCGTCACACCACCTTCAGCAACGCGTACCGCTCGGATTCTCCATTTTGATGCTGTGCTCAAAGTTAAACCAAACTCAGCTTTGACCTTTCTGCTGCTGACCTTTCTAATGTGGAACCAATCAGAGAATAGCTGGATGCTGGGAGGTGTTAAGGCCACGATATTCATCTGACGTTCCCATCGGAGAATGGGAATGTCGCTTCAGCTGTAAGCAGAAGCGACACAACAATGGAGGAGAAGCTCATAACCTGTGTAGAGCAATTTCCTGAGTTCTACAGCACAATTTAAAATCATATCATGATATGATCCTGCAGCCACATTCGCCATTTTTTCGCTTTTCTTTCTTTGTTGTCATAAAGTCCATTGTAAAAACCATTAACTGTCAACACATCATCAGTGGCAAGCTCTTTCTGTCAGCGCTTGGTTGAGCGGTGCTGCTCAGAAACTCCACTCATGTACAGGCAGAATGCTGGACATCCAGCTCAGCACAACGCTCAGTGCTTATCACATGAAACCGCTGTAGCTTCACCAGTGATTTTACATGTTCAAGCTCAATAAATACATAAATCTCTGAGTGACTGACAGTTCTGTGAAAGCGACGAGAGTTTAGCTTTATTTACTTTAAGGGTTGTTGTTTAAATAATTCTAATAAGTCCTATGATGTTTTGGGGTTAAAATCAATAAAAGCTGAATATGGAGAATTATATGTCCACAGCGCCCACCGGAAACAGGTCTGATTTAGTGCCGAGGATGCGGACACAGCTCTGGTTTTGGTTGTACANGGGTTAAAATCAATAAAAGCTGAATATGGAGAATTATATGTCCACAGCGCCCACCGGAAACAGGTCTGATTTAGTGCCGAGGATGCGGACACAGCTCTGGTTTTGGTTGTACAGGGACCGGATAGCCCGTGTCAATGAGCTCGGTACCCCATACTCCCACAGCACCCCCCACAGGACACCTCGGGTTTCCAGTTTTTCCAGTTTTTCCACTGTTTCCGGTGGGTGTTNAGGGATTGGAGGGTGTCCAGTTTGGTGACCTCAGAATTGCATCTCTGCTTTTTGCAGATGATGTGGTTCTGCTGGCTTCATCAGACAGTGACCTTCGACGCACACTGAGCAGCTTTGAGGCCGAGTGTGAAGCAACTGGGATGAGAATCAGCACCTCCAAGTCTGAGATCATGGTGCTCTGTAGGAAAAAGGTGGACTGTTCCCTCCAGGTTAGAGGGGAGTCACTACCCCAGAGGGGAAGAGTTTAAGTATCTCGGGGTCTTGTTCATGAGTGAGGGTAGGATGGAACATGAGATTGATAGATGGATTGGTGCAGCGTCCGAGGTCCTACGGATGCTGTACTGGACCGTCGTGGTGAAGAGGGAGCTGAGCCAGAAGGCGAGGCTCTCGATTTACCAATCAATCTATGTTTCTATCCTCACCTGTGGTCATGAGCTTTGGGTAATGACCGAAAGGACAAGATCGAGGTTACAAGCGGCAGAAATGAGGTTCCTCCGTAGGGGAACCCTGTCCCTGGGCTCACTCTCAGGGACAGGGTGAGAAGCTCGGACATCCGGGAGGGACTCGGAGTAGAGCTGC
>VXCM01011079.1:0-11187 GCA_014773175.1 Lucifuga dentata | reverse complement strand
AGTTCATCCCTATCAGACTCGTTATAGTGGTAAAAATAATTTATCGCTTCCTCGGTTTAAAACTAAACTCTTAGCTCACTCTGTCATCTATAGGTCCTGTGTGGCGTGGAATGGACTGCCAGAATTTCTTAGAAAACACACAAGTATTTATATTTTTAGGAAAAAAGTAAGAAATTATTTAAAATGCAAATATGATTGATTTGTTGCTGTTTTTGGGTCATGCTTTATGATGATATTCATTGTATTTGTATTACTGTGTTATTGTTAGATTTCTTATTTGTATATTTTTAACTCTATTTTTGTTTATTTAATTTAGTATTTTAAAATTGTTGTATTTTAAAATTTGTGGTCCCCAGGAAGACCACTGAAGCTGGAGCTAATGGGAACCAATAAATAATAAAGACAATAAAGACATGATGGGTTAGGGTTATTCTCAAGGTCAAGGTCAACTTAAAAAAACATCTGACTCAGGTATCCAGTCCAAGTTTCCTTGTTTTAAATGACAGGTCACAGAGGATGGCGCTCGTGGCTTTTCAGCCTGCATTTGTCTCAAGCCATTGATGAATGATGTAAGTTTTGCTCAAATTTCAACAAAGATAAAGAACTTATGAAAGATATTTTGGCAAAACAATACACATACTTAATGTGTGTTAGAATATTGAACAGGGGAAGCCTGTTCAATATTCCCTGGGAAGATAGATATGCTGCCGTTATATTAATGCAAACCATTTTCTAAAACATACTACTGGAGCGGTACATTTTCAATTAGTTTTTCCTACCTTCTAGGCTGCTATTGGCTTCAGTTCATTCCAGTACGCTATAAAAAAAAAAACGCTGTAGAGATTTGAAATGTGCTTGGGATAAATAATCTGTCACAGCAAATCAAATCATTCTTTTTTTTTTTAATCAAAGTTATTTAATTTAATGTATGGCCAGGGAATATAGTCCCAAGAGAAGACGCTATTACAGAGAAATTACAAACATTTGGACATACGTGTTAGCAGGTGAAACATGGAATTTTAAGGCTGATGTATCATGTCAACATTTATTTGTGAAATATTAGAAGATTCGGCAAAATAACACAAAATCTAAAATACAGGTTTACTGTATGTTTTGGAAAATGTTTGGCAGCAACGTAACATGTATGCAGGTAATATTTATTTGCAAAATCACCAGTATGCTCCTTTAATATGCTCCAACGTTTAATATTTCTTCATTTGCTCATTGTAAGAATCTGTGGCCTTTGTCCAATATGAAATCTATTAAAGCTTTATGTCTTTCTTTTACATTGTCCTTCCGTGTCATTACACACACACACACACACACACACTAAAACAGATGCAAACACACAGACTCTCACCTCGATCTGTTGACGTAATGAATCACCAGCGACCTCCCCACTATGCTGTACTGTCCGCTTAACGGCAGGTTTGGATCCATGAATTCAGCCTGGAGTTGGTCGAGTCCAGTCAGCATCCCGAACTTCCCGCTGAGGTCTCCGATCTCGTACTGGTCCACCGTGCCGGCTCCGGGGGCGGGGGAGTTGGATGCATTCCAGTTCAACGGGTTGAAGTGGCCCATGATGTCTGCATCGGAGCACGGCTGTGAGCTGCCAGGTTTGATGGGCAGGATGTGAACGTGGTAACCCCCGGCGGTGGAGTTCAGGTTCAGCAGGGACACATTAACCAGCGTGGGGCCCTGTGGGGCGGATTGGGAGAACCGCATCTGGCCGCTGGATGAACCTGGGCCGAACCAGGTGCCTGTGCTGGCTTTCGGGAAATGGACAAGTGTAACATTGGCACAGGCGATCCTTGGCGCGCCTCGATCTGCTTTATGGATGACCACAGAACGACCAATTATGCCTGACCCCGACAACCAAGAGGTGGTGTCGGTGAAGAAGTTCTTGGCTTCCACTCCGCCCACTCTGGTGCCGAGGTNACAACCAAGAGGTGGTGTCGGTGAAGAAGTTCTTGGCTTCCACTCCGCCCACTCTGGTGCCGAGGTTGATGGTGCTGTGTTTGCTGGAGAGGTCACCAACCTCGCAGGACAATGGCCTGGGTGGGCTGCAATAGAGGCTGTAGCTTTGGTCTTGTGTATCAACGTTAAAGGGGTTCCAGTGACCCCGAGTCGTGCTGCACCGATTCGCGTCGTCGTCCCTCTCTGAGCTGATGGGATACATGTGAATATGCCAGTTGTGGTTTCTGGTGGCGATCGCTGTGGTGTTTCCGTACGCCAGATACATGAAGATGGTGACGTCAGACAGAGGGTTGTTCTTCAGCTGGGCGAACCAGATCTCACCCACCACATTTATCAGAAATCTGGCTTTGGCTACTGTCACTTCCCCGGGATAACCGATGCTGGCGCACACATACCTGGCGCCGTCTGTGCGGTGAATCACGACTGAGCGTCCGACGATGCTGTTCCGTCCAAACAGAGGGAGGTTGAAGTCTTGGAAGACCATGTCTACGGCGTTTTTACCTTCAAGAGACACGTGCTTGTTGCTGAGGTCGCCAATCTCGTACATGTCGTGTGTTGACCCTGGCTGTTTAGGGTACGTTGGGTCGCTTGTGTTCAGTCCAAAAGGATTCCAGTGACCGCCCACGTTATCGTTTGAACACAGGCTTGAACCAGACTGTCCCTCTGAGGTCACGGGAAAATTGTGTACGTGGAAAGGGCCGACTCTGCTCCGCAAGTTACTCAGGTTCACCCTCAGCTCCGTTACATCAAACGGTGAAGCCTGTCGGAAGCTGATATATCCTTTGATCCCTCTCATGTTAACGATGGCGCTCACCTGCTTCTCCGCCACAGAATAAACCTGAGCACACTTGTAATCTGGCCCAGTGCGGTACAGAAGAAAGAAAGTGTTGAGGTTGAAGCCGGTCAGGTCCAGGCGGGATTTCTCGGGTTGTAGAGGCGTGCCGACCTTAACGACGCCGAGATTGGCCAAAGCTGAGGGATCTAAGCTTCCAAGAAGAACGGCGCAACTAGCAGCTGTGCTCGTTGATCCGAAGAGAGTAACATTACTTTGAGAGGCGTTGACCTGACCGATGGTAGCCAGGTCCGTAAGAATCCTGGGCCCGGTCAAATTTGTGCCAAAGCGGATATAAACGTTACCGGCAATTGGTCCGGTGAACCTGGCCTGGTTTGTCATGAATCTTTCACTTCGACTTATGACTGTGCATACTTTAGTGCCATTACAGGTCTCAAGGGTCAGCGAGAAGTCATCCAGGTTTGACCTTTGTTGAAACAAACGTGACACATTAATGGTGGAGGTTGAGGTAGGATCAGCTGTGAAGGCGAACACGCTTGAGCCAATGTTTGCCTCAGAACACGGCTGAGCAAAATGGCCGTACATGACTGGGAACTCGCTGAGGGAGAGGTTGACGGAAGGACAGTCTCCGGTGCCGGACACGTTGACAGTAGCCGTCCGGTTCTCGGAGTGGAACTGCACGTATCCTGTGACTCCACCCATGTTCAGACGTGCCAGAAACTGAACGCAGAAAATGGAATCTGTTAAAGGAAGATTGAAGCGGTGATGGTTATAAACTTACACAGAAAGAAAGATATGATGTAACAAGGCATGTTGTTCTGTAAAGACCACATATCTCTAATAGGAGGAAAACAGCATTGCTTTAAAGGACCATACCAGTGGTTTTGCATGTTTGAGCCCAATAAATATGTCTCGTATACATGACAGTACTGCCATCTATTTTCCACACCATAAAACCATATTTTAGTATTCATTTTATTTTGCCGAATCTCCTAATCTTTCTTAATCAAATGTTGAGTTGATACATTCACCTTAAAATTCAATATTTCACCTGTTAAAGGACCATACCATGTTTGAGCCAAACATATTCAGTTTTCATACATGTAATGTTACTGACAATCATTTCCCAAAGGATAAAACTGTATTTCAGGTTTCCTGATATTTTGCAAAATCGCTTAATCTTTCAAAATCAAATATTTAAGTGATACACCCACCTTAAAAATCCATGTTTCTCCTGCTAATAGTTACACAGCCTTATGAAGTCACGGTCCTTTAAATTTTTCCATAAACGCAGGTCTTCTTTTGGGACTATATTCCCCGGTGGAGGCATACATTCACTCCACGCTTTTTATTGAGCTTAAACACTAAAATTACATAACTTCTAAAAAAACCTGAATACACGTCTTGTTGGTGATGATGGATTACCTATCCCAAGAACGTTTACAGTATCAACAAGTTGATTTTAATAGCAGAATGAACTGAAACCAATGGAGGTCTGGAAGGTAGGAAAAACATTTTTAATTCACAGTTCCAGTAGTATGCTTTGGAAATGATTGTCAGTAATGTTACATGTATGAAAACTGAAGATATTAGGCTCAAACATGCAAAATCACCAGTTAGTAGTTCATAAACACTTGCCCTTAAATATATTTACCCAGCTGAGTATAAAACATATGCGCTCTCTCAGTAATTCCCTGCTTTAACGTTCATTCAGCTACAGATAATGTATTTATTAGTACAGTCTGTTTGTTTTGCTTCTTATTCGTCTCATTAGTGACTTTGCATCAATAAAGTGAGGGGGAGAAAGCTGAGAAAAGCCCAGAAACTCTGTTAATCTTACTGCATCTGACAATGAGTTTCATACAGTCCAATAAGTCCAACAGGTCTGAGACTCTTGTGATACCGGGCTCCACAAATACACTTGCCTTGACTAATCTGATGAGATAAACCAGTCTGGTAACGTATCTCGTTGCTTATGCAATTCAGAGTAAATGTTACCGTGATAATACAAGCAGAGGGGACTGCTTATATTCAAATTAAACAAACTTTATTTGATGTAGCATAGCATTTGTATATGAAAGAATATCAGAAATGCTAATACTGATTTCTCCCTTTAAGTCCCCTACACTGTGCATGCTTTGAATTTAATTATGGGTTGAGTAATAAATTCTAACATTAGACATTTCTAATTTTAGCATCATTCTCTGAAGGAGATGGAGATTGTAGGTTTTTTTATGAATGAAATGCTGCTGCATATCTTTTTTCTAAAACAAGTTAAAGATTACAGAGAAATAGTCACATTTTTTAACCATGAGAGTTGACAACCAAACACAACAGCAGCTGATCTGACTAATATGCACCTAAATGAATCAGTGAAATCATCAAGAAAACCTGCAGACTTTGTAGGAGATTTTAATAGACTATGTAATATAATACATGCATTATCCATAAAGCTTTCTTTATACTTCATAGATATATCAAAGATACTCACCAAACAAGAAAAACAGCAGGGCAGCTCTCAGAAGGCACATGCTGGGAGATGAATCAAGTCCAGACATAAAGATATCAAAATTAATTTACAATAAAAAGAAGAAGAAAATAAATCATGCAAAATTCTCAGTGAAGCTGTAAATAAAAAATCAAAGAGCTCAGTTGTGGAAGTTAAGAGTAAAATGACACAGACAGAGTGTGTGTGTTCGTTCTCAAAAGTGTGTTATGCATGATGTGTGTGCAGGCTGCCTTGTGCTTCAGCTTGTAGCCACAGACAGCCTTTACCCTCTGTGCCGGCCTGTGATTGGTCAGCAGGAGAACAGTGTCTGGTGAATGCAGGTAGGAGGGAGGACAAGGATCAGGCTGTCCAGGGAAGACAGAAAGGAATCATCATTCAGAGGAAACATGATCATCATTCAGAGGAAACAGCACCTGTGGAAATTTAGGTCTGTACAAATCATGCTGTCTGTTAAAGCTATAACAGCTTGAATGAAAACTTATAATAGAGGAGTGAGATTATTTCACCCTTTTTACAACAGAAATCTACTATAATGGTAAATTCTTTTACCAGAGTTGACTTGACTCAAACAGCAGCTAAACGGCTCCGTTGATGCGCTGTAGCTTTGACTTATTTTTAGTAAGTTTAAGAAGAAAAACAAACAGAAAGCGAAAAAAAAACAAGAAAAAAACAAGAGAAAAAAATTTTTTTTTAAACCTCCTACTGATATATATATTTTTTAACCTCCAACTCATTTTTTTTTCTTCCACATCCCCTTAGGGGCTTTTTTTTTCTACCCATTTTATTTTTTTTCACACATGACCCCTAAGGGGCTCCGTAGAAATCAACTTGTTCCTAGTAATGAAGTTGTTATTTTAAAAATGACAAAGAAATCTAAGAAAAAACAAGGCAAGGCAAATTTATGGAGCCCCTAAAGGACATCTGGGGGGTAAAAAAAAATATCAGCAGAAGGAAAAATAAATAGTCATTTTGCGAGATAATGCAAAATTTTTGCGAAATAACACAAAACTTTTGTGAGACAAAACTTTTGTGAGATAACCCAAGTGATCTAGATCCAAGCACCAACTAACGTCTTTATATTTTAGTCCAAACTCAAAGTAAAACTCGTCAAATCACTCCAGTGTTGCCTAGCAACGCCGCATTAGAGTGACCTGGATATACTGTCGCATTTCTGCTCAATGAATGGTCAAGTTTTGGGTTATTTCACAAAATATTTGAGTTATCTCGCAAAACTTTTGCGTTGTTTTCTGCATTGTAACTACATCAAGATTTTTTTTTTTTTTTNATTTTTTTTTTTTTTTGTCTTCGGTGAAAGTGATTTAAGGAGAGCAATGGTGTTTTATCTTTCACCAAATACAACTATTTTGGTTTTATCGTTGTTTAACTACAGAAACTTTTGGCAGTTAAATACACTTTTTTAGTGATTCAGTGGTACCATAGTCACTCGGTGAGGTGGCTGTGTAAATAGGTGTCGTCTGCGTACTTATGGTAAGAGATTTTGTTGTTTTGCAAAATGTGAGCCAGTGGGAGCATGTAAAGGTTGAATAAAAGGGGCCCAAGAATCGAGCCTTGGGGAACTCCACACATCATTTTTGTTCTGTCAGATTTGTAGTTACCAAGTGTAGTAAAGTAGGCTCTATCTTTTAAATTGAGATAGAGAAACAAAGTAAATAGAGAAAGAAGTAGAAAATGAGGAAACAAACTGTACAATTTACAATAATGACAGAAAGATAGATGAAACACCTTGGATGGATGAACCAAGTCAAATTTATTTGTAAAGCCTAATATTACATACAGTGTCTCAAAGGGTTAACGGTTCCCAACCAGCCCAAGAAAACAAGGAAAAATGCTCAAAGAAATTTTATTATATAAGCAAAAATTGAAGAAATCACTGGAGAGCCTATTTAAAGAGAGATTCCTGCACACACCAAAGTCTTCAGTCTTCTCGGCTTTGACCCTTTCTACAGAGCATCCATGTTGTTTGTCCAGGTTATTATTCAGGTGGACACTGGACGGTCTCCACGTTCACCTCTGGATGTCATTTATTGCTGTGGAAATCCACCAACAGCTCCTCAAAGATTATCTAAGTTATTATAGAAAAACTTGAAAAATGGAAAATTTTTCTAGATTTTTTTTCGTCATACATTTTTTTCATTTCATACATTGAAATGAAAATCGAAATATGAACCCATTCCAATCAAGCTAACAAATTTGATGTTGATGCACACTTGTTGCTGTGTTTCTAATATCAATTGTCTTTCCCTCTGTCAGAATGCATGGTTGTGCCTCCTCTGTCCTTGTGACGGCTTGACCATCAAAGACGTGGAAAAAATAGATCTGGTTCTAAAAATAGCCGCTGCCATTTGGGGTTTGCCTCGCAGCTATTTCCACATTTTAGAGAGCCTGTGAAGAGGTGCAGGTCCTTCAGCCGGATTGTTTGAACCGCTGATTGCAGCAGGAGCAGAAATCGTGATGTGACCGTGTCTGTGTCCATGCACGTACACACACACACACACACACACACACACACACACACACATAGATTCTGGCTGGGGTAAACAGAAGGACAGCTGAGACGTTAAAGGTGGAGTGTTTTCTCTTTGCATATGAACCCATTTAGTTTAATTACAACAAACACCAGCATCGTTTTTACAAAGTGACACTGAGATAAGGATCAAACTTTTTTTTTTCTACATGCTAAGAACCAGAATAAAATGTATTCTACACCCTCTCATTCAGTCAGGAAACAGGAAACTATGAAAACTTTGATTTGTA
Organism: Lucifuga dentata; assembly: GCA_014773175.1. Classification (NCBI taxonomy): domain Eukaryota; kingdom Metazoa; phylum Chordata; class Actinopteri; order Ophidiiformes; family Bythitidae; genus Lucifuga; species Lucifuga dentata. The sequence goes on along the minus strand of VXCM01011079.1, from coordinate 3,133 downwards.
TGAAGAAAGCCTTCTAAATCAGCAAAACTGTGCAAGATTTTTGAATTCAGCTGTGCAACAAATTACCTCTGTCATAAGAAAAGATAACCAGTAACAACACAATTTTAAAGGACCATGCCGGCCAGTTTGCATGTTTAAGCCTGTACAACCCGCATACATGAAATGTTACAACCACTTTCCAAAACATAAAACCGTATTTTTGTTTTCCTGTTATGTCTCCAAATCCCCCAATCTTTCAAAATCAAATGTTCAGGTGATACAACACCTTAAAATTTCAGTGTTTTGATAGTAGAAGGCATGGTCATTTTAATTTTTCGGTAAAAGCCATCTTCTCATGGGACTATATTTCCTGGCGGAGACACACATTGTCTTCCTGTGTTGGATCTGTTAAATAAAATACTTTGACAAAAAACTTCATAGACGTCATGTTCTCTGTACGGATTATTTACCACAAACGTGTTTCAAATCTCTACAAGTTGATTTTAATAGTATAGGAATGAACTGAAACCAGTGACAGTCTGGAAGGTAGGAAATAAATCTAAAATGTCCTGTTAATAACCTATCATATAAGCCAAGGGTTCTCAAATATAAATCTTAAAGGTCCACAAAGAAAATTTTCAATAAGACAAAGGTCCATTTATTAAAGTCAGTCAAGCCAAAGTCAGATTGGGATCCTAATTTTTTTTTTTTACCAACAATTTAAGGTGTTGAGCGAAGCTAGCTGCATTGTCAACTTTCATTCAGTTTCAGTCTGCAGTGTAGAAAGTGGCGAATTTTGACTCATTGTGTCATAGCGATGTCCTGCAGATAATATGAATAATACATATCAAAAGTATAGTTTTCTCAGAGTCCGGAGACAGTTGTGGTTCGGTCTGGATTTGGATTTTGAGGATGACTGATACAAGCGGTTTGTATTTATTGGGCTATCACCGGTATGCTCCTTTAAGACATTTAAAGCTGCATTAATGGAGTGCATTTCCGTTCAAAACGTGCTTGTTTGGACCAGAAATGGTTGTCCAACAGACTTCATGGTGTGCACTGCAGCCTGCCATAAAAGGCCATGGAGTGGAGCGTATCTTGCCATGCGGACTACTTTTTACCGGCACAGCTCAGTTTGAGAACCGCTCATCCAAACAACTTCACANTTGCCATGCGGACTACTTTTTACCGGCACAGCTCAGTTTGAGAACCGCTCATCCAAACAACTTCACATGTGGCACTGCACGGGTCCTGAGCAACAAACCTGCCTGAATTTCAGCTTCATACATGACGGGTTCTAGAGATGTTGGAGCCACAGACAGAGATTCTGCTGTTCTAGTTAGATTTTTGATATTGAATCAAATGGCTGAAAGCAAAGTTCATATATTATTTTCATCAATGTGGTGCTGATGCTGGTGCTCGGCCGTAGTCGTGGTTAAAGAAGATGTGGAAGTTGAGGACAACAGGAAACAAACTATGGAGGAGCTCGCGTTGTTGTTTCAAGCGCTAATGCTGAAACGTTGGTGTCTGACAGAACCCTGCACTGCATTGTGGGCTTCCTTTGTGAAGCAGGAACTGAAAAGCTGCTGGTCGCTGCTGTTGCGATTGTGGTAAACAGCTATGCCCTGCCTTGTGCCCCACATTTGCTCCAAACCGGGAAGTTTTTAAAGTTTGTTTCCGTGAATCATGGCACAGTGCCAGCAGCTTAGCGTGTCATGGGTGTGGTGGTGTACGTTGGTATTTCTGTGCGTTCGGTTCTTCATACCATTGATGCCAAACTCAGACTATCAACGTACTTACACCGTGGAAGTCAACGTGCCTGCTGGCTTAATCATGCTTGATGAAACTGAAATATAAGTAAGAGGTAAAAGCTAACGAAGATCAGCTTGTCAATGAGCAGATTTACATTTAAAAGTAATGATTTATGCTGCTTCATGCTGCCAAATCCAAATTGATGTTAGATTGTCAAAGAAAATATTAATTGGCTGCTTTAGAGTTTTAAAATAGAAGGAGCTAACATCCAGGCTAGGGGCGGGCTTATAGGGCTTAAGCCCTGGATGTTTTCCACAAAGCCCTGAGTCTTTTTTGAATTTTCTGCAGCATTTTTTGTAATTACCCAAATTCATCACCAAGGAGGTACCACAGTACTGTGAAGACTGGTAGGATCGATTTGGTGGACAGAGCAGATATAATGCAACATATAGTGTCGCTGTTTAGATCGTTGTAAAGGTTTTTGTTTAAAACAATTTTTACCTTCATATACAGTAATACTACTTGTTAAAAGATGTAACATGCTTTGTTCCATTTCTTAAACAGACATATCAGAATTTATATGTAGCTTTGGTAGGTAGAAAATAGCTTTAGCTATCTACCATAGCTAAAGCTACCTCATGCCTGGATTTTCCATTGGAGATCTGCACTAAGTCCTGGACCTCCACTAACCTAGATCCGCCCCTGATCCAGACACTACCAGGAGTCCCGGTACAAGGCAGGTGGGGGGTGGTGTGTGTGTGTGTTAGGTGTGAGAAAGACACATAGTGCAAGGGACAAGGCTTAATGAAGAGGTGCGGTGCCAGTAGAATGTGTGTGAGATCAAATAAACTGACCGATCAACTGATCACCTGAGTGGGCTTATCTATCAAATTTATTGATCACTAACACGAGTGAAATTTGTTTCAGTTTACCTGTTAGACTGAAACAGGTCTTGCATTATAGTGTAAATAAAGAAATATCACAAGGAAATACCATATAAACAAGTAACACGTAAACAAGGAAATATCACACTAAAGTCTATTTCCAAGTAAATGCTAAAAGATGACATTTGATGATGCAAGACGTTTGAATGAGGAAATGAGCTCATCTTTCTTATCAACACGTTAAATTTGGCACCGTAGTTTATAAATTTTCCCCAATGATAGAATCAGTTTGTGTGATTTTGAAGATGATCTTATGATTTTGCCTTCACAGACACACAGATGCATTCTGTCCTGTTCTGATCAGGACGGCAGAATGGGATCACCAAAGTCTTTCACACCAGACAAAATTACCCATTTTGCATGTTTGAGCCTAATGTATTGATTTTCATACGTGTTATGTTACTGACAATCATTTTCCAAAGGATAAAACCGTATTTCAGCTTTCCTGATATTTTGCT
>VXCM01011074.1:0-11951 GCA_014773175.1 Lucifuga dentata | reverse complement strand
TTTATTCGGGCTTGGGACCGGCACAAGGAGGACACTGGCTTGTGCCCCCTTGAGGCTGCATTTGTATGAACGACACTAAACCCTTTTCTCCATTTTCCTGTTTGTGTGTATGTGAACGCCATACATGTAAATTGATAAATCTCACTGTTGATGCTCTATTTGGACTATTGATATTTGGAGCCGTCTTATTTCAGGTTGTATTATACATTGTTAGCTAACTGCTATATCAGACCACGTGAGCAGTATTTAGCTTGTTTCACATGTTAGCCTTCTGTGCTAATTAATTGTTGTTTCACAATTACTAGTAAAACATAATTCTGTTAATTCATTGTGTGGAATAATTTGGACAGTTACTTATAGTTTATTGGTGTATATATATAATTCCACTGGTTGTTTGAGATGCATATTTAACAACATGTTACTGAGGCTCTTTGTCAGTAAATTATTATATTACATAGTGATTATATTCCCACTTTATTATCTCTTAATAATGATATATGGATTACTGATTGAGTTATGTTTGTTATTGTTTCTAGACCACACACACACACACACACACCCACGTCCTTTCAGCCCATATGTATTGATATCCTGCAACTGTATACCAACCCAGATATCTGCAATAAACTTCTGAATGATGTTTCAAACCCAGAAAACACACAACGTCTCACTTCTGTACAGATGATACAAACTGTTTCAGCGTCTGTTAAAAAGCACTTTTCTGGAATATCAAACTTAACAGTTGTGCAAAGGTTAATAAATTACTATCTGCATATAAATCTGAGATTTTCACCACATCTTATCAAACTAAACTTTAATCCACCAGCTGCCCTCCGAGCTGTAAAATATCTGTTTCCCCACATGGGAGAAAACTGACAGTATGGGAGTGTCTCCAACATGCTGATGTGCTGTAGCAGGCTGAAACGGTGTTTCTAAGAATATAAATGATTACTTTAACATGGGATGTGATGATTGTCCTTCTGTTTCAGCTGATCCAACAGCTTTTATCAGCAGAGTGATTCTGGTGCTGCTGGCTCTGCTGCTGGGGAGCATCGCCCTCTATCTGTCCTACAAGGTACTACACACAGATTCTGATTTCATCTGTCAGAAACACACTCCAGTTCAGCTGCAGCACAACCAGCAACTGGTCAGCTTCTGATCCAGACAGAGACAGAAAGACAGGCAGAGAGAGAAAGAGACAGACAGAGACACAGAAAGACAGGCAGAGAGACAGAGACAGAGACAGGATGGAGATGCAGACACACTGAGACAGTTGTGACTTGTAGTTGTGTAGTGACTAAATGAGGTTCTCAGACTGTGGAACAGAAACCCTTTTGAGGACCTTTGTGTGCCATGTCTCTCCAGGCCTGCAGGGGGCAGCAGTCCAGCAGGGAAGACACTGAACAGGATTATTATAACGCTACTGGTTCAGGAGCTCAGGGGACAGAGGAGGACCTCCCAGGACCTCATCTCACATCCGAATGCATTTCTGAGCCTCTGTCAGCTGAGTCTTCCCTGTAACCACGGCAACACCAACAGGAAGTCTCAGAGTTCCTCTGGAATCAAATCCATTAGCAGAGTCACAGCTAAGTCACACACATGCTGGCACAGTCAATTGAAAGGACTATACCATGTTTAATGCATGATTTTAGTGCATGTTTAAGTACAATACAAACTAGCTGCATACATGTTACATTAGTGACAATTTCACAAATAGAAAACCACATTTTAGTTTTCTTGTTAATTTGCCAAATCCCTAATCTTTTAAAATCAAATTTTCAGGTGATACACCAACCTTGAAATTCAATGTTTCACCTGCTAACAGGTGCACGAATAACTTCTAAGTTGTATGCGACTGTAGATGGAACACTCGTTCTAATGTATCTGTAAAAGCCGTATTCTCCTGGGACTATATTCTCTGGTGGAGAAATACATCGACTTCTGTGCAGCTCCATGTTAAACTAAAGTTACTTTGACAAAAACATAGACATCTTGTTTGCTGTTATGGATTAAAGCACGTTTCAAGTCTCTACAAGTTGATTTTTAAAGCCTACTGGAATAAACTGAAACCAATGGCAGTCTGGAAGGTAGGAAAGACAATTCTAATGTTTACTGCTCCAGTAGTATGTTTTGGAAAATGCTTGTCAGTAATGTAGCATGTATGTGCATGTCTTTATTGGGCTCAAACATACAAAATCCTTTAACTGTCTACTGCACAAATTATGTTCTTTTTTTGGGGGGGGAGCTATCTCATAATGTATCAATCATAAAATCGNATATACACACACACACACACACACACACTTGACGCCCAGAAGTGGTTTTCTTGCTTCAGGGTAACATCCTGTATGAGCTATCAGGCATCCTGGAAGCTACATAACAACATTAGCCAGTGTGCTAGCATGGTGGCTAGCATGTTAGCCCACCATCTAAAAAACAAAGAAAAATTACATTACAAACCACCTCACATGTACTGGATCATGTATGATGACAAACCACCACAGGAAAGTTTCTCTGAAATTTTACCAGACAAATTATAATTTTTAAATTAGCATTAGCTAAAACAATAGCTTCCTCCACTTTGAACTCAGAGCTTCAAGTGGTGTAAAGTAACAAAGTCAAAATACTGCATGTACTTTGTTTCAGAACTTATGTAAATACTTTTGGGGAGTATTTGAAATGGAGTCGTTCCTATGTTACTAGGCTGTATAAAGCACAATAAAGCACATAATGGGTTATTCTGTTAACACACACTTAATGTGTGTGTTAACAGAATATTGAACTGGGGAACATAGGAACCTGGGAACATAGATAGCGTTGAAGTTTATTTTAGGTTTGATATTTTCTTATAGTTTAACTTTTATTCCAGTATGTATACAGCAAAATATATACTTTTACTCTGATACTTTTTAAATATAAGTTTGTTACTTGCTACAAAATACATTCTATAAAAATGTAATGGTATTGTATTGTGGAAACTGTACAGTTTTTAAACAACTTTTGCTTTTACTTTCAGTACTTAGCTAGATTGAAATAAATTCTTAAACAGGAAGTACGGAGAGCACACGCCTCCTCCAAGGATTTTATAGGAGGTCTGGTACTAACAGGAGTACCAGGATCAATCTGATTGGCTGTAGATCATCATGTCATCATCTGTGAGGATGAATCTGATTGGCTGTAGATAATCATGTCATCAGCTGTGACAGGATGAATCTGATTGGATGACAGAAGCCTCCAAATACTCAGCAAAATGCCTTCATGCAGATTATTATTTCTGCCAAAGAGGCTGAAAAGAGATTTACTAAAAGAATGATGTATGGTAAGAGGCATCAAAGGGCAAAGGTCAGATGACCTTTCTTAGGATAAGGAACAGCACCTCTCTGTGGACAAAGTCCCACCCAGAAACTTCAGCTTCATGTAAGAAAAATAAATAAAGCTGTTGCACCTTTTACACAATTAAGTTAGAAAATTCTAAAACAGTGATTTTCATTATATACAGTGTTTTCATTTATTATCTGCATGACATATACTGAAGTTATTATGCTTTTATACACTTTTATGTACTCTGAATTATGTGATTGCTGAATACTTTTATGAACATATGTAATCTTTTCTGAGTGTATTATATAATGTAAACAAGAAGGATGAAGAAATGAGAAGATTCAAAGTTTAACATCCTGTTCAGCTCTGTGTCAGCAAAAATTTAACAGGCCCTGTGTGTGTGTGTGTGTGTGTGTGTGTGTGTGTGTGTGTGTGTGTGTGTGAGGCATGTCATAGGGTTCAAACATTCATCATGACAGCATGCACAGCAGAGACCAGATGCAGTGTTGTAGGAAACTGCACAGCAAATTCAGCAGAGTCAAAATAACTCTGTAAGAGTTAATCTGAACACTTTCAAAGTGTCTCATGGGGTCCACTCCCAAAAGTGTTATTTCAACACTTTTCAAAGTGTTAGCATTTTAACACTATAATGGAGTAAATATTAACTCTGTGCAGAGTTGAAATTTAACACTGCTCGACACTACAAAGTGTTAAATATTCTCAACACCAGTGTCAGGAGTTAAAGTGTCACATATTTTCAACACTAGTGTAAGGTGTTAAAAATTAACTCTTTTATTGTGTAATTTTTTTAACTACTTAAGAGTTACCCTCTAATTAGCATATCGGATAGGACAGACCTATCCTGTTTGCTTCAATCCACATTTTTATTTCAGAAAATCTTAATTAGTGACTATAATGCTGTCCAACACTAGTCTCTCCTCTTCATCATCAGCATGATGAAGAGGAGAAGAACACTTCTCCCTGAACAAAGTGGAATTACTTTGCTCAATAAGAAGCATTTCTCAGTTAAAGCTTATTAAAGCTTCAACAACAAAACAGCAATATAACAGTTAATAGTAAGCAGAATGCAGCAGGGATATCATAACAAGAACACACACTCTCTCTGATGGTGACACACCAAAAAGTAGAATGCATTCAAATGTAACTCAAACTGTTACAGCTGCAACAAATAAACTTATACAAAGCTGTAACATTCACAAAAAGGATGATAACAGATATTTACAACAGAACTAGAACTCAGAGCATGTAACACTGCTGCAAGCATGCTGGGAGAATCAGAGCAGCTCAATCCACCGTCGCTACAGTGTGTTTACTGCAGACTTTGCATGTCGCCTTTAACAGCAACTTTTAACTTCTCATGTTGGGCCTTTTAGAGCCTTTGTGTGAAAAACAATAACCTCATTCTAACTCCGTCCAGGAGTATCACCTGCTAGCATGAACTCTTTGATAGCATGGCTGCTATTCATAAAGAGAGTGTGGAAAACTTGGATATGATCAAAAACAGTCAAATTTAAGGAAATTAACATTTAAATGTTTACCTAAAAATGAATTTTGAAGTTAACCATTGTTGTTGTGACTGCATGTTATGCTCAAACTAATGAAGCAGAAAAAACTCCCAACACCCTCAGAGTTGAAAGCCAGTGTCAAAAACTTCCAGATCATCAAATCAACACCGTCAGTGTTGATTTGACAAAAATGGCTTCAACACCCAATTTTGACACCAACTATTTAGTTGACCGGGTGTCAAAAGAGGCAAATTACACCAAATCCATAGTTAGATTAACTCCAGACGTAGTTGGATTGACACTCTTTTCATCAACACCAGAATTTTAACTCTGCTGAATTTGCTGTGTGTAAGATAGTTTCTCAGGGTTTTATATCTTTAGTTTAGTTGAAGAAAATTAACTGAAGTTTTGATTATTACATTTTCAGTATTGTTTAAGATTGTTTGGGTTGCATAAAGTTGATTGATATTTGTTTGAAACATCCCTGGTTTTAAGTAATACCTTGTAAGCAACTCCCAAAGCATTATTGGACAGAGATGTGATAGCTGAGGTGTGAGACAGAGGACAGCTGCTCTCACAGGCCTTAGCACGAGTAAGACTGAAAAAAGAAGAGAGAAAAAGAGGATTCATATTGTCCTGCTTAGATGAAGACGTAATCATGACATGAAGTATTATAATTATTCATGATACAACGAGCCAAGTATAGGCTGGTAACCAATCAAAACTTCAAATCCAGTAAACAATACCCAGAATAAGTCTTTGTAAAATCCTATAAATGAAGCTGTTTTAGGGGAATCGGGAGCTTTTTCCCTTCTTTATGGAAGATGAAATGACCTGCACCTTTTCTTTGAACAAGTCACATCCTCTCAGAGGAGTTAGATTGTAAATACTTAGGAGAAAACCTTTACAGCAAAGGATTTAAAGGGTTTTTTATATTTACTATGTATTCATTTATTCATTATTCTTTTCTGTATTGTGTTTTTACTCCAACTAATAAAGTTTTCAATTTTATGATAATCCATATTTTGTGAGTTTTACTTTCTTCAAAAGAAGCCAGAAACCTGCCAAGAGAGGGACTTTTCCAGCAGCTCTGAGGTGAGTCCCTGTGCTAGCAGCTGATCTGTTTTATAGAAATAGATGTGATAGCAGCGTGTGAATCAGATGTACAGACATGTCTGTGTATGGCTATGACCAGACCCGGCGTTATGGGCGGGCATTCGGGGGCATTGCCCGCCCATTTGAACGTCTTGCCCCCCCCAAATGAAATCGGCAGTTTNAAACAAAAAAGAATATATCCACTATCATTTAAGACAACTGCGGTCAAATAAGACAACAGAGAAGTAATTATGCTAATTATCATAGCAGCACAACACAGATGCATCCTCACTACAGAACCCATGACTGCTGTCACGTCACTGTCCAGGTGATGTTGTCAGCAGGCAGAGTGATGACTGGGACTTAATTAGTTATCAATTAACTCACCTGTTTTGTAAGGTATCTGTGTTCTGTGTTGGAGGATCTGGTTGCTGTATCTTAGTCAGTAAGGAGTCTAACTAGGGAACACAGAGGGCTGCCGTGGAGATCTCCAGTTTGTCCACAGGTTAGTCACTTTTGCCCGGTTGGCAGCTTTTTGTAAAGCAGTATTTTATTTCCTTCACTAAATGGTCAGAAACATTTAAACTTCCGTCTGTCAGTGTCTCCGTTCCTGTCCTTGGGTCCACCCAGACATCGTTACAGACTCTGTGGCCGGTTTGTTCTTTTTCCAACCTATAATCGTCGTCGCCATAACAACGCGTCAGACTCTGGTCACGTGTGTCTATTTCTTATGATTTCAACTGAGTTATGTAATTCTATAATGCCATCTTGTCCGACCATTGTAAACGCAGAATAACAGCTTTTGTCTTTATTTTCATGCAGGTTATACAGTATGGTGCAGTTTATACAGGAGTTTGTAGCCCATAACGTTGTAAATTGTCTTGGGTGCGGGTAATACACTGTGCGTGTCATAGCCTACTTGGAGAATTACGAGTAATTAAAATGAATTTAATCTAAGCAAACAAACAGGCTGCAAAACGCGTCACTTGTCGCGACGTGTATTTATGACAGCTCCTCATTGAAGTTTAGCGGCGCGAGAAAAGAAATCAAGTGGATTCACATCATGCAGTGATGATGATTTGGTGTTGACTTCTGACAGAAAAAAAAAAAACGCTTGTGAACAGCGTATGGAGGTGTGATCCCATCACACCTCCATACGCACAGCTATTGCATTATCCCGAAGGTGATCATCAGGTACTGATGATGGAGATGTGATGCTTTATTTTTATATTAATGATGTTCTAGTTAAGTGACAAAAAATCCATTCAATAACCTGTTAAAACANCTTTATTTTTATATTAATGATGTTCTAGTTAAGTGACAAAAAATCCATTCAATAACCTGTTAAAACAAAACAGCATACTGATAAACCGTTAAAAAGGCAAAACTTATTGTAACAAAGGACTACCAAAATCTCTCTCTCTCTCTCTCTCTCTCTCTCTCTCCACACAAACGGTCAGAATTCAGCTCCTATAGACTGAGCACGTTCAGTAGAACAGCTCCATAACGTACCGTTAGTACGTTATAAATATATCAGCCCTCTGCTGGCCGTTAGCGGTATAACAGTCGCGCAACAGAGATAGACGGAGCATTTAGTGGCTGTGCTTAGAGAGGATAAAACTTTATATTTTTAAGCTGTAATAGTGTGTGTCGATTTACAAGTGAGTATTCTCTTATTCTGGTTTTAATTTGAATTAATAGTTTATTTAGATAACTTTGTATGTTATTCGTTCTTGTGGTAGTTCTCCAGTTAGAAACATATTTAGTATAGAAACTAAATTACAGTTAATTTATTATAGATTCAGCTATTCACTACCAAATAGGTTAATGTTATGTTATTGCAACTTCCCTATCTTATATTTTGTCTTTCTGTTACAGACCACACACACACGTATGTTTGTCACTTATTGACACAGTATGGCCATTTTGGCAATAAAGTTTTGAACTGGAACTCCTGTCGTCAAGTTGGTGATTTGACTAGTCACACTATGGTGGGCTGAATCTTCCTGAACCCCAGTATAGACTAAGAGAAGCCATCGTCAGCCAATCGCTTTGATTTCATGGTCCTTCAAGCCGGATTAGCAGCTCACCATTGATGGAAATGTCTGAACAAACAGAAGAACGACATGGTGTGCATGTCAGGAGGCAAGCATCCCTCCCTACATACCTGAGAGACTATGACCTGACTGGATTGAGAAGAAAAGCCAGCCCTCCGTCTAACCTTGCCCCATCTTCTCATCAGCACGAGGATGAAGTGGACAAAGAGGAAGCCACAGCAGGTAGTGAGCGTTCACTATCCCCAGTTAGTCAAGTTAGTGCCATCCCACCACAGTAGATTACAAAGGAGCAATGGCCAGCCAAGAGACAGTTTCCCCAATATGAAAATGCTGAGCCAAATGTTGAGAAAGAAGCTTTGACTGCACATTTGGAAAAAGAATGAGACTCTTCGGCATGAGAATCAACACAGTCAGTTTGTGCTGGAGCAGCTCAAACGACAGAGCCATCTTGATACAGACCAGCTACGTAGAGAAATACAACACTTGGGATTTCTCGTCCAGGAGCTACAGGCCAACAGCCCTCCTACCTACTCCACTCCTGGACCCCAAACTGAGCCTTTCCCTGCTAAATCAAAGCACCAGCCCACCAAAGTAGAAGATGCTCACCTCCCTCTCCTTAGAAAACGAGACAGCTCACTCACCAGGCAGCAGAGATACCGCACCATCAGGGAACCCCCAGAGAGAGCTGACACAGGTTCATCGGGGAGTGAGTGTTCTGATGAGTACAGCCACAAGCTAGCACCACACGGCCGGCAAACTTCACATTCACATGAAGATGATTATGTATGTGAGAGGCGTCACCGAGCAGAGAAGCGCCGTCACTCCCGACACCGAACGCCGAGCCCAGCAGGTGGACAGGAGCAGTCTTACAGGGGGCTCACACCGACTATTCCAAATATGTGTTACCCCAACCCAAGAGAGTTCAATTGCTTAAAGATTGCTCTCAACAATCTTCTACCTAGTGATGCCTCAGAGAGATTTAAGTATCAGATACTGGTAGATCACCTTAAGACAGAAGAAGTACTGTTGATTGCTGACTCATACAGTAATTCTCGTCGCTTTGTCTCAATTGTAAATTAAGCGTTCTGCATCCTCCTGTCCTTGAAAGTCCGTACTTCCTTGTCAACTTCACAAGTATAAACTTACAAGTATGCAAGTACGGACTTTTTTTTTTTTCTGTTTATTTAATTATTGATAAGATAGTTCCAGGGGGTACATAGACAAGTAACAAAATAAACACACAAAGAACACTTAATAAAAAAAAGAAAAGAAATACATAATAAGAAGCACATTATAAAGGCTTTTTTGTAAATAATATAAATAAATGAGCAGATATTTTTGCTTTGATAATTTTGGAAAATTTTATAGTATCAAAATATATATCTTCATCTCTGAAGACAGGACAAAGGGTTTACAGTTTGTGAATTTACATTTGTGTATAAAGAATTTAGCTAAAAAAAAAAAAGTATGAGGTTGATTACATGATATTGTCCTTGGACTACCTTTTCATAGTTAAATAAACCAAAATACATGTCCTTACAGGCAAGTGAAAAGTCCTTGATAACATACATTTCAATATATTCAGAGACATCAGACCAAAATGTTTTAATATGACTACAAGTTCAAAACAAGTGCAATGGTTTCAGGGTAAGAATGACAAAAGGAGCAGCTGGTGTCAATATCATTTTTAAATCTGAGGAGAAATAATTTACTTGGGTAGTATTTGTGGATTAATTTAAATGAAATTTCTCTCACTTTGTTTGTTAACAGGTATTTAAAGGGTAAAGTCCAAACTTATTTCCAAGCTATATTTTGGATTATTTTGTCCCAGTATGACATTACATATGGTACAGTTACAACATCATTTTGGAATAGGACTCTAATTGTTTTGTTGTTATGAAAGGTAGAGTTAAAACAGATCTTGCCCACTGCAGTATCGAAAGGGTCCTTTGGAGGAACAGCAGGAAATGGAAATTTACTTCCTCTTAACAGCATAATAACCTGAAGGGATTGCATCAAAAACTAAAGAAAATTCCTTTGGAGTTACTGGAAAATTATATTTGGACAAACTCAGAATAATTATATAACTGGCCATTAGGACTAAAAAGTTGACCAACCAGTAACACATTATTGTTTAACCATTTTTCAAGAAACACTGATTTATTTTTATGAAGAATATTCCCGTTGTTCCAAATCAAATATGTATGAGGTGAGGAGTTATGTTTGAAAATAAGAGACCACCTTAATAACATCTGTTTGTGAAAATTTGAAATTTTGATAGGGATTCTAGAGATATAAGTACACATAAGTAAACATTTGAGGCCACCTACCTTTGAGAAAATGTAAGAAGGAATAGCATTCCAAATAGAATTAGGGTTATTTAGGAATTGCCTTAACCAGTTTATTTTAAAAGTATTGTTCAGAGTAGTAAAGTCAAGGACGTTTTGACCTCCATATCTAAATGTGTTCATTATAACTGAGTTTTTAATATAATGAGGCTTCTTTTTCCATATAAAATCAAACATAATTTTATCAATTGTTTTTGCAGTGTGATCATCAACATATAAAGAAAGTGCAGCAAAGGTGAGCCGAGAAAGGCCTTCAGCCTTAGAGAGGAGGATTCTGCCTCTTAGTGAAAGGTCTCTCTGAAGCCATGAGTTGAGTTTAGTTTGAGCTTTTTCAATAAGAGGATCAAAGTTCAAAGAGCATCTTGTCTTGTTATCTTTAGATAGAACTATGTCTAAATATGTTATTTGATTTTCAACAGGAATATTACATATGGATAGGCTAGCACATTCTTTAATCGCCATTAATTCACATTTATTTATATTTAAATGCAGACCAGAGGCTCTGGAGAAAGCAGCAATAAGATCTAAAGCCAGAGGAATCTGAGAAGCATCCTTAAGAAATAAAGTGGTATCGTCTGCAAGTTGACTGATGATAAAATGTCTATCTGCTAATGTGACTCCATTCAGATTACTACTAGAAATATGTGATGCAAGAAGTTGAGAAACAATTAAAAGAAAGGTAGGGGGAAATTGGACACCCCTGTCTTATACCACATGTTCATTGAAATCGAAGTGATGTCCCGTATTTCAGTTTAATTGAGCTACTGCCACCATTGTACAAGGCTCTGACAGCTTTGCAAAATAATAGTCCAAAACCAAATTTTTCCAGTGTTTTTATAATAAAATTATGTTCCATTGAATCAAACGCTTTTTTAAAATCAAGGAAAAGAATAAAACTATCATTATTAATGAGTTCTCTGTAATCCAATAGATCTAATACAAGTCTGATATTGTTTGCTATATGCCAATTTTTCATAAATCCAGACTGTTTCATCTATGATTGAGTCTAGACAATCTTTAATTCTTTTAGCAAACATCCATCCATCCATTATCCTCCGCTTATCCGGGTCCGGGTTACGGTGGCAGCAGACCAGTCCACACTTCCCTGTCCCCAGCCAGGCCCTCTAACTCCTCCTGGCGGACTCTAATGACTAATTGACTAATGACTTTTGCAAACAATATGGCCAACATTTTATAATCATTATTTAGCAGTGTTATTGGTCTCCAATTGTCAATCAAAAGCAATCTTTCTTTGGTTTTGGGATCAAGGTTATGATACCTTGTGTCATTGTTGGAGGAAGAGATTCTTTTTCCAAACTTTCTTTAAATACTTCTGTTAAAAATGGAGATAGCTGTTCTGCAAAAGCCTTGTATAATTCAGCTGTAATGCCATCATTTCCAGGTGATTTATTGTTTTTNGTTCTGCAAAAGCCTTGTATAATTCAGCTGTAATGCCATCATTTCCAGGTGATTTATTGTTTTTTAGTGCCTGAATTGCTAGTAGGACTTCTTCTGAACTAATTATCAAGTCACAGATGGACCTGTCATCATCTGACAGTAGTTTGCATGGGTTTGTCATGTCCAGAAAAGAAGTGGCAGATTCC
>VXCM01011058.1:0-10950 GCA_014773175.1 Lucifuga dentata | reverse complement strand
TCAGGCGGGAGTTGAAGCCCCTCCTCTCAGACTCTGCAGTTTCTGATGAGGTCCTTCTCAAGCAAGTTACCAAAACAACAAGTGAGGAGAGTGAAAGAAAGCGGCGTTTGGGGCGCAACACTCGGCCAAAATTAGCTCATGCTCAGAGCACTGAAGTGAACACCAGTGAGGTGAACAAAGAAAAGAAAAACACTGACACTAATGGTAAAGATGAGCTGATTAATCAGTTGAGCGCTCAGGTACAGGCCCTGACTCAGGCAGTAAGCTTCCTACAGTCAAATGTGGTAGCAGCAGCGAAGCCATTAACACCTGAGCCCCGATCCCCATGTACCTGCCAATGTCCCAATAAACAGAGCAGACAGTCAAAAAAGGAGAGACCTTATGGCTGCCCGAACTGCATGGCTGCCCTAGCTGCAATCACTGTTTTGTTTGTGGGGAAGAAGGGCACCGTGCTGTGGGATGTTTAAAAAGAATCAAGCCATCGGGAAACGGTCCCCGGTCATGGCAGGGGGACAACCCATGACCGACAGTAGCCTTCAGTCCCACCCAAATACAAGCAAATCAGTACCAGCACAGGTTAGTCATAACCTCTTTCTGCTGAGCGAAGCTGCAGTGGACAGAAGCACCAGTCTCCTGTTTAATTCTTTCTCCTGTGTTAGCAGGATTCCTATCTGCTAACGGGTTCTCTGCCTGAGACCTGTAACAGATTTGTGGGGGCTCGTCCGGGATCTGTGACACCTGCGGGTGGAGAACGTCGTTGATCCAGTGATCCCTGAACCTGTGGACCAGTGTGTGACACGTCATCAGAGCAAGGGGCTGCAAGAATCCAGGACATCTGGCTGCTGCTGGAGCGAGGGGTTTCGAGAGCTGAGGGCATCTGCGAGTGTTCACAATGGCAGACAATGAGAGGAAGAAGCTGATTTGGACAGTAAAGAAGAGACTGTTCCACCTTTCCGCTGATGAACTGTTCCAGCTCGCAACTGGCATCCCACAAACACCTGACCAAGATCCAGATAAGTTGAACAAACATGATGAAGAGAGCTGCGTTGAATATGTGTGTTCATACATGGACAGTACACTTTTGCTGGACTTGGAGGATGAGGGCATTTCACAGCTACTTTTTCTAAAAGATATGATTGATGAGATTATGCATAACCGTAAGAAGGGTGAATTCCCTGCAGAGGGTGGGACAGATGTTACTGTACCTGATGCTAATGTTTTGTCATCCTGGCCATCTAATGTTGTTGACACTAGCACACGTTACAGGTACACACACTGAAGCAACAACAACAGATCTGGCTTCTCAAACTAATGCCCTTCAGTCACAGCTAAATAAACTAATCTCAAGTTATGATGAACTGTGTCAAAAGCTTAACCAAGGTGATGCCCCACTCACTCTACAAATGACTGACCCACAACCTACTGACGATGACTATAACTAGTCCCACAGTCCAAATGTCACACAGTCACATCATCTAAATGTTGACCAACATTCCATCAACCCCACTGAAAGCATGATTGCGCTCAAAAACCTTCCCCTTTTGCAGAGGAAAGAATTCAAAATCCATGGTGGGCAAATTGGGGATAACACATCTGAAATAATTTACAGTAATATCAGAACTGAACTGTTTCAGGAGCTGATGAATGCCAGACAGCATGAGCATGAAACACCGCAGCAGTTTCTTTACAGAGTGATGGGACTTAAACAAAAGGTCATCTTCACATCTAAGCAGATAGATTCAGATATTAAATATAAGGCACGAACAGCACAGAACGTGTTCCTTCGCACAATATACCAGGGCTTAAGTGAGAAGCATGATGACATCAGGCGGGAGTTGAAGCCCCTCCTCTCAGACTCTCTAACCCAAGTACAAGCAAATCAGTACCAGCACAGGTTAGTCATAACCTCGTCCCTCCTCATTTACCAACTGATATCAAGTCAGCATCACAGCGAGTAGCCAAACTGATTGGAGAGAAATGTTTATTGAAATGTAACCTGGGTGGGTATGCTGTGACTGCTCTCTTAGATTCTGGCGCTCAGGTTAGCATCATAGACTGCTTATGGAAACAGAAATACCTACCACACCAGGAAGTGCGTCCTCTTAATGAGCTTCTGGGTGACAGGGAACTGGATCTCACAGCAGTTAATGGAGAGCCGATACCATGCGATGGATGGGTAGAACTCACCTTTAACTTACCTGGCAATGATGATCTAAACCTTGCCACCAGAGTACCCTTCCTGGTCAGCCGTGTGAACCTGACAAGACCGATACTGGGTTTCAATGTGATCCAAGAGCTCATCCTAGGGCAGGAGGGTGGAATGGAAGTTGCGACTGTTATTGCTAAACTGCTAAGAGAGGCCATGCAAATTGAAAATGACAAAGCTGAGGCAATTGTGAACTTTTTACAGACCCAGGAACCCATTCATGGCCATGCAGTGGTGGGAGTTGGTCGGCATGATGTTGTCGTCTACCCTGGTCAGGTTGCCCGTATCAAATGTAAGGTACCTGCTGATTTCACCTCACCTGTGGTGCTGTTTGAGGTTAACCATCCAGACCTAAAACTGGAGCAGCTAGATCTTGGCGATGGCCTGGTTGAGGTCCACCACACCAAACGGCCTTATGTTGAAATTCCTGTGTGCAACCACACCCAGCACATTACATTGGACAACTTTACATTGTTAGGCACTATCCAGCCAATCGACAATATTGTGGAGACACACCAAACAGACAGCATTGAAGTCAACAATGTCAACTCACCTGTTCCTGTTATGAAGGATGGCAAAGATCAAACAGAGCAACTGTCCCAGTTGTGGCATCCTCCTGTCGATGTGAGCCATCTAAACGAGGAACAACAACAAATAGTGAAAAAAATGCTTAATGAGGAATCAAATGTATTTGCTCGGGGTGATAATGACATAGGGTGTATTCCGAGCCTCCAAAGGAGCATAACTCTGAAGGATGACATACCAGTGCAGCGATCTTATGCAGCCATCCCCAAGCCCCTCTACAGAGAGGTGAAGGACTATATCCAAGACCTATTGGCAAAGAANATGCAGCCATCCCCAAGCCCCTCTACAGAGAGGTGAAGGACTATATCCAAGACCTATTGGCAAAGAAGTGGATTGTAAAGTCAAAGCCCCCATACTCAGCTCCAGTGGTTTGTGTCCGCAAAAAGGATGGGAGCTTGAGACTTTGTATTGATTACAGGCTCCTGAACAAGAAGACAGACGGTGTCTGTCTGTCCCAGACAGACACCGCCTGCCACGTATTCAAGATCTCATTGACACGCTCGGGGGATACAGCTGGTTCTCAATTTTGGATCAGGGAAAAGCCTATCATCAAGGTTACATTGCAGAAGGGTCACGGCACATGACAGTGTTCATCACTCCATGGGGCTTGTATGAGTGGTTCCGCATTCCCTTTGGACTCTCGATTGCCCCAGCGGCATTTCAGAGGAGCATGGAGGAAATGCTCAGCTCCTTGCATGATGAATGCTGCATCCCGTACTTAGATGATGTCCTCTGTTATGCTAAAACATTTGAAAACCATGTTGAGGTACTGAGACACATCCTGAGGGCCCTCCAACGCCACGGTGTAAAGCTTAGGCCCACTAAGTGTGAGCTCTTCAAGGGAGAGGTCCGTTATGTGGGGAGGCTGGTGTCCGCTGATGGGTTCCAGATTGATCCCAAGGATCTGGAGGCCATCCAGGCTTTGAGGAGCAAAACCCCCGGCACTGTTGGAGAAGTCCGCAAGTTACTAGGNTCAATTTTGGATCAGGGAAAAGCCTATCATCAAGGTTACATTGCAGAAGGGTCACGGCACATGACAGCGTTCATCACTCCATGGGGCTTGTATGAGTGGGTCCGCATTCCCTTTGGACTCTTGAATGCCCCAGCGGCATTTCAGAGGAGCATGGAGGAAATGCTCAGCTCCTTGCGTGATGAATGCTGCATCCTGTACTTAGATGATGTCCTCTGTTATGCTAAAACATTTGAAGACCATGTTGAGGTACTGAGACACATCCTGAGGGCCCTCCAACGCCACGGTGTAAAGCTTAGGCCCACTAAGTATGAGCTCTTCAAGGGAGAGGTCCGTTATGTGGGGAGGCTGGTGTCCGCTGATGGGGTCCAGATTGATCCCAAGGATCTGGAGGCCATCCAGGCTTTGAGGAGCAAAACCCCCGGCACTGTTGGAGAAGTCCGCAAGTTACTAGGGTTCCTTAGCTACAATTGGACTTATATACAGGACTTCGCTAGAATTGCCAAGCCAATGTATGAGCTCTTGCAAACAAAGAACACTGTCATCATGATTTCTCAGCCCAGGCAAAAGAAGGGAAAAGGGGCCCAGCTGTCATCCAGGACCCCAATACAGTGAACAGAAGAGCACCACAGAGCCTTAGACCAGCTCTTGTATTGCCTGACCCATCCACCAGTACTGGGTTACCCTGACTTCAACCTCCCTTTTGTGCTACACACAGACACATCAGAACAGGGACTGGGTGCTGTGCTATATCAACGGCAGGGAGGGAAGCTCAGAGTGATTGGCTATGACTCCAGAACGCTGACACCTGCGGAACGAAACTATAACCTTCACTTAGGCAAACTCGAGTTTCTGGCATTAAAGTGGGCCATAACGGAGAAATTTCGAGACTACCTCTTCTATGCGCCCCACTTCATCGTGTATACGGATAACAATCCATTGACCTATGTGATGAGCACTAGCAAACTCAATGCTGTTTGCCACCGATGGGTTGGCGAGCTTGCTGATTTCCGGTTTGAGGTGAAGTATCGACCAGGAAAGGTAAATGTGGATGCTGACACCCTGTCCAGGTTGCCATTAGACATAGACAGCTATGTTGACTCATGTACGGAGGAACTGCCTAGAGACACCATTCTATCCTGTCATCAGCCAAGTCATCAAGCTAAAAGAGACAAGTAACACTCTGACTGGTGATATGAAGATGGGGGCAAGTGGTCCTACAAGGAAACTGTTGCATGACTGGAAGAAACTTCACCTCATTGATGGCCTGCTATACAGGAAAACCAGCCAGAGGAATCAGCTTGTCTTACCTGACCAGTACCGACCTATGGTCTTGAAACATCTCCACGATGATATGGCTTATATGGGGACTGAAAGAGTACTGGGCCTAGCTAGAGACCGGTTTTATTGGCCATACATGAAACAGGATGTTCAGGCTTATGTAACAAGAAAATGTCCCTGCATCAAGCAGAAAAAACCTGTCTCACACATCAGAGCACCCATGGGGAGCATTGCCACCAGCTCACCCCTAGAGCTTGTGTCTATTGACTACCTTCACTTGGAGGCTAGTAAGGGGGGTTTGAGTACATTCTGGTGGTTGTAGACCATTTTACCAGGTTTGCACAAGCCTATGCCACCGGAAATAAGTCAGGAAAGACAGCTGCAGAGAAACTCTTTGATGATTTCGTTCCCAGGTTTGGTTACCCATGGAAACTACATCATGACCAGGGGAGAGAATTTGAGAACGAGCTCTTCAAGACCCTGCAACAGCTGAGTGGAGTGGGCCATTCAAGGACCACCCTCTATCATCCTCAGGGAAATCCTGCAGAGAGATTTAACCGTACCTTGCTTCAAATGCTCAGGACCCTGAAGGAAAAGGAAAAGGAAAGATGGAAAGAACACCTACCACAAGTCATTCACGCCTATAATTGTACCAGGCACAAGGGGACTGGGTTTTCACCCTTCTATCTGATGTACGGCCGGCATCCACGCCTACCTGTGGATATAATATTTGGCTTGGTTACTGATGAGGAAGTCACTTCTCTGAGAGGCTATGCAGAGAAGTGGGCCTCTAGGATGAAAGAAGCTTACAGACTTGCCTCTGAGAATAGNTTGCCACCAGCTCACCCCTAGAGCTTGTGTCTATTGACTACCTTCACTTGGAGGCTAGTAAGGGGGGCTTTGAGTACATTCTGGTGGTTGTAGACCATTTTACCAGGTTTGCACAAGCCTATGCCACCAGAAATAAGTCAGGAAAGACAGCTGCAGAGAAACTCTTTGATGATTTCATTNACAAGCCTATGCCACCAGAAATAAGTCAGGAAAGACAGCTGCAGAGAAACTCTTTGATGATTTCATTGCCAGGTTTGGTTACCCATGGAAACTACATCATGACCAGGGCAGAGAATTTGAGAATGAGCTCTTCAAGACCCTGCAACAGCTGAGTGGAGTGGGCCATTCAAGGACCACCCCCTATCATCCTCAGGGAAATCCTGCAGAGAGATTTGACTGTACCTTGCTTCAAATGCTCAGGACCCTGAAGGAAAAGGAAAAGGAAAAGGAAAGATGGAAAGAACACCTACCACAAGTCATTCACGCCTATGATTGTACCAGGCACAAGGCGACTGGATTTTCACCCTTCTATCTGATGTACGGCTGGCATCCACGCCTGCCTGTGGATATAATATTTGGCTTGGTTACTGATGAGGAAGTCACTTCTCCGAGAGGCTATGCAGAGAAGTGGGCCTCTAGGATGAAAGAAGCTTACAGACTTGCCTCTGAGAATAGNCGAGAGGCTATGCAGAGAAGTGGGCCTCTAGGATGAAAGAAGCTTACAGACTTGCCTCTGAGAATAGTCAGCAATCAAGCTCTCGAGGGAAGAAATACTATGACCGTCACATGAAGGGGGTTGTCCTTGAACCAGGTGACCGTGTCTTGGTGTGTAACCTGGGCGAGAGAGGGGGCCCAGGTAAGCTGAAATCATACTGGGAAAACACAGTTCATGTTGTGAAGGAGAGGATTGCTGATGGACCTGTTTACAAAGTGACCCCAGAAACAGGCGGAAACAGAGTATGAACATTACATCGCAACCTGCTCCACTTGGTCAGTGACTTACCTGTAGACTTACCCCAGCAGTCACAGAAATCCCCTTCTGGAAGAAAAAGAGACTCAGCGAGACACTTAACTGCTGCAACAGAACCACAACTTCGACAGCGAGCAAGGATCAGTCAGTCACACTCAAAGGAACAGAGTGAGTGGAACCCAAGTAGTGACTCTTCTGATGATGATGATGAACCACAATACTGGCTGAGAGTACCAGTACAAAGAGGACTTGCGACCNCTTCTGATGATGATGATGAACCACAATACTGGCTGAGAGTACCAGTACAAAGAGGACTTGCGACCACACAAGAACACCTTGTTCATGAGCCTCAGAGAAACTCTAGTTATGTAACAACCACTGAAAGGTCTGGACAAATCTGACCACACATACCTGAAAGAGAAACCAGACGAAATATACATGTCAATGCAAGGAGAGGGAGCATGCCTGTTGTAGACAGCAGAGAGACTGCACACACAGAACATGAGGAGGAATGGACAGAAGTGGAGCACTTACCTGTTAACCCAAAATCAGCTGAAGGTGAGCAGGAAACTGTGATGCAGCAAGATGATGGACTGGAAGCTCTACAAACGAGCAGTGGGCAGCCTTTTGATGATCAGGCTAGTCAGCCACAAACTCGGAGATCCATTCGTGAAAGAAAACCGACCCAAATGTTCACCTATGAATCATTAGGCCAACCCTCTTACCAACCCCAAACAGCCTGCAACACAGTGGGGGCCTATGGACCACCATCGGTGCCAAGATGGAAAACCCAGAGCTACCCTGTGACCTACCCTACAACTTTCAAGACTATACCATACCCCACACCATACCAAATACTACCTTACACCTCAAACATGCAATATATTACACCACTATTTGTGTATTGACACACCTTACACGTACTTACCTTTTGGTACTGAAATGTGTTGTTGACAAGAAAAAAAAATTGAGGTTCAGTGTTTTGGAAATGTCTGGAGCCATTTTATTTTGTCAGGGAGCGTGTGACACACACAAACTGTATGGTCACATTTGATGTTAATTTTGTTTATTTTCATGTAGTTTTATTTTTGAAAATATTGTTTCTTCAAAAAGAAATTGTCTAATATGAGCCAAAATGGTCAATAATTCATTTTTCAGAAAGACTGTGAGGTTTTCTTATAATGAATACAGCATCTCAGTGCTGCCAGCAGGAGGCAGTGTGGCGCTGTGCTTCTTCCCTGGACTCCCGCTTTGCTAGCAAACTCTCGTTGCTTCCTCAATTCTGCTGAGCGAAGCTGCAATGGACAGAAGCACCAGTTCCTGTTTAATTCTTTCTCCTGTGTTCACAAGTTGGTAATGTATTAAAAACTTGTACAATTTTATGTATATGCTGTTAAACATCTAATTTAATGTTAGATTGTTTTTNTTTTTGTTTTTTTTGAACGTTATAGGCATTTTGAAGGTTGGACTTTGCAGGTCTTTGGCTCATGCATTCATACTAAGCAGTCATTGTAGCAAAGTGCTAGTTTTTATTTTTCATAGACATGAGAAATGAATGAAGTGAAATGTTATATTTCATTAATGGGATTTTGTGGTGGATGTGGACTACATGAAGGCATTGGCCCAGTGAACAAGTTGAAAGTGAAATGTATTGATGCAGTAATACACTGACTGAACGTAGAATTTGTTTTGATGAGAATAAAGGACTCTGCTTAGCGAAGCTGCAATGGACAGAAGCACCAGTCTCCTGTTTAATTCTTTCTCCTGTGTTAACAGGATTCCTATCTGCTAACGGGTTCTCTGCCTGAGACCTGAAACAGTTACAATATTTTATTGCTATTGATTATTTATAAGGTTAAAAAGAAAATGATCTTGATATTTTGTACATAAACTGTTATACAGAATATTTGGTTATTGGTTATTTAGATAGTTTAAGCACCTTGATATGTAATAGATTAAAAGCATATATTAATATTTTGTACATAAAACTGTTTGTTGTACAGAACATTATATTGCTAATAGTTATTGATATGGTTAAAGTACCATTGATAGACAGTAGGTTGTATATATGTTTAGAGAATAAATCCTGCGGTTAGACTGTAAAGAAGCCTGACGTTCTGCCTCTTTTTTGGAACATCAGAGCTGCAGCTGAGGAATTTATTCTCTTTCACCTCCCTGACACCTACCAGGCCAGGGGGCAATATTCTAATAGCTTTTTTTGTTCTTCAGAGTCCTCCGTCACTGAATACAGATGTTCATTTATCAAGAAATCAGCACAAAAATTAATATGTTATTATCTCCAAACTGAAAACTTCCAGACCACAGTATGAAAATGGAATATTTCACAATGACTTTATAACATATCAATCAGGAATTAATAATGCATAATGCATTTTACATTAAACTTTAAAAAAAGAAAAAGAAAGATAGAGCACAATTTTCATGATTGGCCAAATATTAATATTAAACTCACGATTAAAATTATATGTAAAGTTCATGCTTAAAGTTTTTGAATAGTCAACACAAACATTGGGCTGATATGTGTAGAGAAACACAAACGGTAATATAACTGCATGTATAAAAAGCCTGTATGTAACAGTGACAAATGTTTACGGCCATACCAACCTGAACACACATGCGCGGTGGTTTGGATATCCGAGAGAGTGACGGAGCAGTCTTTTTCTTTGTTTGTTTTTTTTCAGTTTATTGTGTCTGTTTCTGNTTTTTTTTTTTTTTTTTTTGTATTTTTGAGTGAGTCTTTGTCTTCCCGAGTGTGCCCCCAGCAGTATTGGTCTGTCTGGGGGGTTTTGTTTATTTTTTGTACGAAAACCGGACGGACAAAATGGCGGCCAGAATACAAGGTAACGAAACCGACAAAGGCAACAGAATAACGGACAATGGAAGGAAAGCAACAAGAAAGACGGACAGATCAATAGAAAGAGATGATATGTTGAGCAGAGTGGAGAGAATGGTGGAGGAAGATGTAAGGAGACAGAGAGAAGGTGGGAAGGTGGAGGAGAAATTGAAGAGGGTGGCAGCTGCAAAGGTGGTGGGTGAAACCACGTCTTCGCTGCATAAGGAGACAGGCGGAGAGAGACGAACTGAGGCTGGTTCGTCTTCGACGGAGGTGTGGAGGAGCGGTGGGCTGATGGCGTGGGGCAGACGGCTGAAGAGGCCAGAGAAAGGAGAGGGGCGGACACCTTGAACCCTGCTGAGGTGCCGAGGGCATCGACAGGCCAAGGGAAAGGGGAGACGGCACAGGCAGGTGGAGGACCTGAATCGAGGCTGAGGAAGGGAGGTAACGAATTTACTATTAAACCGGACAATGTTGATAAGCATGCATATAAAAACAAAGAAACAATTCGGTACATGCAAGACCTGACTGTGAGTGTGGAAATTGTCGGTGTAACAAAAATATCTGCAATGGAACTAATAAGAGCAGTCCGGGAAACCTGTGGGACACTTAATGCTTGCAGATACACTGGCATCAACAAATATGAAATCACAATGAACCATCCAAACGGAAAGCGAAGATTGCTTGATGGACTAAAAATAGGAAATTCTAGAATCATGGCAAAAGAACTATGTAATGACGAGCTGGTAGTCTCCTTCCTCGGCCTACCTGCCTATTTTGAAGATCATGACATCCTGGAGAAGCTACAGCTGTGGGGAGTCAAAGCCGTCTCCCCGATTACCAAGAAAATGTGGCCAGGTACGAACATTGCTGATGGCACCAGGTTCGTGAAGGTGAAATTTAATGAGCTGGTGCAATCTCTGCCGTACTCAACAAGATTTGATACTGCCCTCGGTGCCGAATACTTCTGTGTAATATGTGATAAACAGGTCAAGGTGTGCCGCCTCTGCATTCAGCCTGGACACATCCTGAGGGAATGTCCAGATTTTACCTGCAGGAAGTGTGGTGTGCAGGGACATTACGCATGAGAATGTCTGGTGTCACATGAGAAATGTGATGTCTGCAAAAATACAGTGGATGACTGTACTTGCAGACGAGAAGAACAAACACCCGCAGAGGTGCAGAGGTGCAGAGGTGGAATCGGAGGAGGAGCTGTTTGAGGAGCCTGTTGAGGGGATGGAGGTGGAGGAGGA
>VXCM01011050.1:7009-20152 GCA_014773175.1 Lucifuga dentata | reverse complement strand
GTTGTTAACCCGGGCCTCGACCAATCCGGTATGGAAGTCATAGGAATGATTCGCATCTTTGCTTTGCTGACAATGTTCATGCTCAGAAATCACAAATATTATCAAGAATTCAGTATTTTCCTTCAGAAGAGGAGAGGTGAGGAGAGGACAGGAGAGCAGAGGACAGAGGAGGAGAGAGAGAAAGGAAAGGACAGGAGAGGAGCGGACAGAGGAGGAAAGGAGAGGAAAAGAGGAGAGGACAGAGAAGGAGAGGAGTGGACAGAGGAGAGGAGAGGAGAGGACAGAGGAGAAGAGAGGAGAGGACAGAGGAGGAGAGAGAAAGGAGAGGACAGGAGAGGAGAGGACAAAGGACAGAGGAGAGGACAGAGGACAAAGGACAGAGGAGAGGAGGACAGAGGAGAGGACAGAAACACAGTAGCTTTAGTAGCCTGTAATTAAAATAGGAGAGGGACGACATTTGGATTTGTCACTCATAAGCATAACAAACAGCATAATAATATAGCTGCATCCAAATTCATTCTGTTTTGGAGATAATCTGACAGGCAGAGGTTATCAGACTCCGTGTGCTCTAGAATCAGGGACAAAGTGTTAAACTGCTGCATTTGCTGCTTTTACACAGGAAAACGTCAACATGAAACAAAACCCAGCAGCAGGAGTCATCTGAGAACGCTGCCTCTGCTCATTTGCCAGAAATGTTTGGGGGCAGGAGAAAGAAAATGAAAAGAGGAAAAAGTTTACCATGCTAAATAGATAACTAAATAACATGGAACTAAGATGGATGCCACAGCCATCATTTGGTCCATATATACCGTGTGCCAAAAGAAGGTGAATTTGACTTCAAGAAAATGTCTGGAAAGTGGCTTGTAGCTGTAAANAAAAAAAAAAAAAAAAAAAAAAAAAAAAAAAAAGTGCGCGTTGCCTTCAGGCGACTAACCAGGAGAACGGAGCGCCGCATTCTAACTTCCAACATGTTAATCTGAAGATGTGCTCGGTTTGTAAGATTTTAAAGCATTGGTTGGATTTGCTAATCAATGCTGTAGTTTACTAATTAACATTAATTCTTGGCGTTAACCAAACACATCTAGCCATCTCCAGTTCTAGTATATATATAGTATATATAGATCAATACATTTGTTAGTGCAGATCATATTCAGACCACAAATGAGTCACTCCAGAGTTTATTTGGATCCAAACTGAGGGCTTCTCTTCAAAACAGTCTCTGCACTCAGGTGTGATTGGTGGGTTCACACCTGCCTAGAGGTAAAGGAATCCTATTTTGACTGAACCTGAACAAACCACATAGCTGTGAAAACGGTCTTAAGTCATAGTTTTCAGGTGACTTCACAGCCTTGTGGGAACGCCCACCTGGAGGGTAAAACAAGGCTTTCTGCCCGCCAGTTATTTTTACAGGTTTGTTGTTCGTTTCGCCAAAATGCTGGATAATTGTTGTTCGATCTGATGCTGTAACCAACGAGGAGACAAGCCTGGGTGTTTCTACAGAATCCGTCTGAGAAAGAAAACCCAGACAGGAGGAGATTGTGGATTTGTGCTGTTANGTGTTTCTACAGAATCCGTCTGAGAAAGAAAACCCAGACAGGAGGAGATTGTGGATTTGTGCTGTTATACGTGCCTCCGTCCGTGGGGACGGCAAAAAAGGACAACCATCAAAGAACACATCTTTACGGCAAACATCATAGATATGTTAACATAACCTAAATANAAAGGACAACCATCAAAGAACACATCTTTACGGCAAACATCATAGATATGTTAACATAACCTAAATATTACTGCTGTCACTGCTGTCCTACAACGCTGATACAGTCACCCTGAAACCAACAACACCTGGAATCAATGGTAGCTAGCTAGCTAATGTTAGCTAATTAGCACTCACCTTAGCTTTGAAAATGAAGAATTCCTTGTCCTTCTCTTCCCAAACAGCAGCATTATTGACCATCCAGATCTAAAATACATAGAACTGTCTGTACTTTTATATGTTTTCATGCTGGCAGCAGTGTAAGGGATTCTTCACAAGATCTATTAAACATCGCCAAACTGGAGCTCTGCAGGAACTTTGCTGGTTTTAGTGATAGAAATACTGCAGCAGGTGCTGTGTATGGATAACCAACGCCAAAACTTGCAGTTTGTTCACATATCTTTGTTTTTCTTCTTTTGAGAGTTGATCTAAATATTCGTGGGTTGAAACAGATGAAAGTTGACAGGCCTGTGCTGAATGAGTGTCCAGTGTTGGCCACCATGTTGGAACACTGTTTCGCCCTCCAGGTATCCACGCCAGTCACATGACTGAAAACTATGAATTAAATCTACAATAAATTTGCAATGAATTGATCTTGGATTAGACAGCTGTACGTAAATCATTTGCATCAAAGCCTGTTTGACATGTAGTTTTTACTAAATGGCCAATAGAAGGCCAATAGAAGGCCAATAGAAGGCGTGTAGTTGTAGTTTGGCAGTAACTTCAGCAGACGGAGGGTCAGACGCCATCGACCTGCTGTGTGAACAGGAATCAATACGGGCCCACAAGCACAGGTTTATGAAGCAGATATAGCTGCCTCTTAAAATCGCCATGGCTTTTAAGGCAGCTCCTCACAGGCTGGCCTCAAGATAAACGTAACCTCCACGACTCCCGCTAATTGTTTGTTGAACAGTTCAGATAAACCGAGTGAGTGAACGGAGCCTCTCAATACTGTCTCCTTGTCACTCCAGTGACAGTTACTTTACAGGGACTGAAAAACATGTGTTTTCTCTCCTTTTCTCAAACAAACCCTTTTATCCTTATGTTTTTTACCCATTTCTTTTTGCCTGAACCTGGGTGACTCGATCTTTTCTTCCCTCCGGGCTAAATTGATGGCAGTGCAGGAGTTAATTGTTCAGGCATGTGTTTGGCTTCCTGATGGAGAGTGGATGTGGATCGGGGTGGGGTCAGGGTTCACAATGACGTTTCTTTCTGCGTGCTGGAAATGGAGAAGAGGCCATGGGAGAGTGCCGAACAGGAGGATGAATAGGAGTTCCACCAAGGCACTTAAACCTGTCTCTATACAGCCGCCAACAAAAGAGAAAAATCGTCTTACACATCAGAGATGATAGCATATCCAATGAGAGCTATGGCTTCACAGAAAAGATGACACTTCTTAAAATGCTGCACACACAAAGAGCCTCCATTTGTCTGTAAGAACCAAGTGTGACATAAAATAACCAAAAAGCAGCAGCCTTTCAACAGCAACACCTTATAAAACTTCTTTTTACTTAACTCTCACTTATAATTTCAGACAGGTGCTGTATGAAGAATTCGATTCTTTTTTGTTAGGTATCTTTTACTTTGAAAGGCCTTTTTATAAACAACTGTTTCACTGAAAAATGCCGAAAGAAGGTATTAAAACCCCAAACTGAGTTATACAGCACAAAATGCTGTTATCGCTTCCTAATAGTTACAGGGAAATTTCATTTGTGATCAACATGGTTGAGCTTGTGGAAATGCAGTAACGCTTCATGTAAAATCTGACTTAAAGAACCATATCACCATCTTGCTTATCTGAGCCTAATATATTCAATTTTCATACATGTTACGTTACTGACAGTCATTTCCCAAAGGATAAAACCGTATTTCAGCTTTCCTGATATTTTGCAAAATCTCTTAATCTTTCAAAATCAAATATTCAAGTGATACACCCACCTTAAAAATCCATGTTTCTCCTGCTAATAGTTACACAGCCTTATGAAGTCACGGTCCTTTAAATTTTTCCATAAACACAGGTCTTCTTTTGGGACTATATTCCCCGGTGGAGGCATACATTCACTCCACGCTTTTTATTGAGCTTAAACACTAAAATTACATAACTTCTAAAAAAACCTGAATACACGTCTTGTTGGTGATGATGGATTACCTATCCCAAGAACGTTTACAGTATCAACAAGTTGATTTTAATAGCAGAATGAACTGAAACCAATGGAGGTCTGGAAGGTAGGAAAAACATTTTTAATTCACCATTCCAGTAGTATGCTTTGGGAAATGATTGTCAGTAACGTTACGTGTATGAAAATTAATGTATTAGGCTCAAACATGCAAAATGGACGGTATGATCCTTAAACTAATAACAGCTGTCAGATAAATGTATTAGAGTCATTTGTAGAAAGTAACACAAAAAAAGTGACAACACTTGAGTAAAGATCTGGTGCCGCTAAAGTGTGAATACATGTACATTGTGTGTATGTGTGCGTGTGTCTGTGTGTGTGTCAGTGGGAGGCTGGACCCAGAATGGACTCTTGGGTGAGCGGACAGGATGAAAGGATCCCACAGCTGGCATTCTTACTGCGGGGAATGCATCATCCTCATCAGACGCTCATCTTCAGATTAGCCACATCGCATTTGCTGCAAAGCTGGCTGAAGTAATGCAGGAGATGCTGGGCTTGTAAGCATCTCCTGCATTACTTTAGCCAGCTTTAGCCATCTGAAGGCACCAAATTGCACTGTAGCTGGACAGTGATCCGATGATTTGTCTCAGCAGCTGATATTTGGTTGTTTTAACTTCATTCTGCGTCCGTGTGGGGTGAGTGTAGTCAGGAAATCACAGGGCATTTAACAAGGCTTGTGTAATTGATTGTGGCAGATCCTGCCAGCAAACAGCAGGTCCACAGCCCTTTCACTGAGCCCAGCAGAGGGTCCGCATTGATGTGGATAAGGGAATTATCTCTATTCTGCTGACTGGGACTGGAGGACACTGGAAATTCAATTAAAGCAATCTATGTTCTCAATATCCGCAGCCTGCTTTCTGACTGTAAGACTGCCTTTTTACGTGTACAGCACCCCAACTGGGTCAAAGGTGAATTGAAAGGTGATGCTTCAAGAATGGAGAAAGCGAAACCCACATCCAGACCTATACGTTTAGTTTTGATGAGAGTTGATGTCTTTTTTGAGTTTGATGTAAAGTTGCACTTTCTACAAGAAGGTTATGGTTTTGGTCTTATTTCTCTGTTTGCTTGTCTTTCCAAGTCCAAAAACTACTTAACACATTTCAATGAAATTTGCTGCGAAGTTAAGCTATGGGCCAGAGAACACGTGATGCTGAACCACACACCACTGCATACAGAATGTTACGTTTCTCTTTAGAATTCCTGAACTAGGAGTTGTGAAATAAAAGTTCTTTTTTTGCTGTGTAACAAATGAGTCCACTACTATACTATCCTAAGCATGTAATGCCAGAGATTGATAACTTACCAACATGTTCAATTAGATTCACATTTAGGTTTGTCTCGAGGAGCGAATAACTGACGGCTAATAATAGTATGAGAAAAGAGGAACAATTTATTTAAAATTTAAAAAACAGCAACTTTCACCCTTAAATCTAAAATTTCAATGTCCACAGTTCAATGTCCAATGTTCTTTATAGATAAATTCAGCAAGAGTTCAATTGTGTGTGTGTGTGTGTGTGTGTGTGTGTTGTCTACCCGGGTAGTTTGTGTGATTGACGTATTGATGAGATTATCTGAAGAAGTAGTCCTCCGTCACAGCAGATATGACGGAGGATTATCCTTGGTGATCCTTCTTTCTGTTTTGATGGGAATGCTGTCTCGCCATGTACTTCAGTCCAGAATCAAGATCAACAATAAAAAAAACAAAACAACCTACACATACAGTAGCAAGGGAAGTCAATTTTAATAGCTTACCCTTCCTTACTAAATCATATTCATCACTATTTGTTATAAATACTGGAGTCACAGCAAAAAAAACAAGACTAATGGTAAGTTTCATTGTTCAACAAGGATAAGGAAATCGTGCCTAACGGCAACATCACTACAGGCTAACAGCCAAGTAATTTCATACTGACTTTTGTTGAAACACTTAGAAAATTCATCAGATTTAAACTTTATCTTTAACCTCCGATTGGTTTTATGTCTCTCTTAAAGAAAAAAAAATCTAAACACACAAAGAATACAGTTGAAAATCACATAACTAACATTCAGTTAATGCAAACTTTAAGCTAACAATTAGCTTGCATGCTAACGAGGTCTCACCGGAGATTCACAGATCCTCTGACCAACGCTGGCACGACTGGCAGCATCAAAACTTCTGATCGTTGATATAGTGATATCAGTCAGAGAACAAAAATAACTAAATCAATTCTTAAAGTACTGTAAAGTTCTTAATGTATAGAATTCACTCTGAGTTCTTTTTTTCTTCTGTAGCATGCTCATAACACCGCCGCGCTGTTCTCATCGCTCTCTCTCTCTCTCTCTCTCTAGCAGGAATCATATACTCNCTCATAACACCGCCGCGCTGTTCTCATCGCTCTCTCTCTCTCTCTCTCTCTCTAGCAGGAATCATATACTCAGCACCTTTAAGGTGCCCTCTAGTGACCATTTAGTGGAATTGACAATAACTCAAAATAGCATATCAAAACTCAATCCTGCAGTCTGTTAAAATAACAGGGGTTACATTCTCCCCCCCTAAATCGGCATGCATCCTTGCATGTCAGTAACTACTTAAAGTCATTTATTTCACGTGCTTGTAGGTAAGGTGCGAATCCCGTTTCATGACCAATGTCAATTGCTTGTGTGAAAACTTCATCAAGGCTTTTAAAAATTGAGTGCATAATTAAGGTCAGAGGATTCCCTAAGGTTTTATATGATAACCTGTCAGGTTCTGTCCTGTTTCTGGCTGACCTTCTAAGTTCTGGTTCTTTTTCCTCATCAACAGGACTAACTTCAATTATTCACATCTGATCCATTCCTTCTTCTGGTTCTCTATTTGCCCTGTTTTTAGTCTCTCCCTCTTTCTGGTCTGTCAGTTCTGCGTGAACATCACTTTCTAGTTTACTCTGATCTACTTCACCCTCTACACCTGGATTTTCATCAACAGGCTGGCTATCAGCAGGTGAGTGTATTTCAGCAACAGGTACATCATCACTCCTCTTCTCCGGACCTGGATTCTGGAACTGATTGTTATCCTCTTCTCTCACTGCTATATGGTGGAATTCCTCAGCAGCAGGATTCAGACTTGACTGTTCAGAATTCATGGTAAATTCTGAGCTGGGCTTGTTATTTGATCTGGGGAGTTCATGTACAATGGTAATAACTGGGTAAGTGATTCCTCTGTAGCTGCTGGTGGAAGATAATGTCCAGAATCATCCTCAGGGTGATCATCAGGCTGAGTTTGTGATTCAACTGTAGGCGTTGGATTTCTTTGGGAAACTTGGATTTGAGTTTGTTCCTGATTTCCATTTTCATTGATTTCAGATAACACAGAGGATGACAGGATAAGGTAAGACAAGGTAAGAGTAATTCCCGATGTAGTGTCCGTTCTGGCCCATCAGAGGTGAGTGGGGCCACTACATATACGGGGGAAACACTGATGTGCTTCACTACCTTATACACTGTTTGGCTCCATCTGTCAGAAATCTTATGTTTTCCTCTTAGCCCCACATTCTTCACAAGAACATGGTCTCCAACTTCCAAGGAGGATTCTCTGACTTTCAAGTCATACCTCTGCTTATTTTGCAGGGCAGTTTTGTCACTGTGTTCCACCGCAAGCTTATAGCTCTCTTGTAGAGTTTCTCTGAGTTTTTTCACATATTCACTGAGTGACTTTCTTCTCTCGTTTCACATTCAGCCCAAATGCCACAATGGGAAGATTTGGCTGCCTCCCAAACATTAACTGGTATGGAGAATAGTTTGTTGTGTCATTTTTAGTACAATTGTAAGCATGCACTAATGGTTGCACATAGTCACGCCATTTGACTTTATCCTCTTCTTGAAAAGTTCCAAGCATCGCCAACAATGTGCTGTTGAATCGTTCAACTGGATTACCACATGGGTGATAAGGGGTCATCCTAGTTTTCTTTATACCCAACAACTGACAGATTTTTAATGACAGCTGACTCGAAGTTATGGCCCTGATCACTATGCAGCCTCTCTGGTATCTCATAATGGACAAGGAAGTTGTTCAAAAGTGCTTTAGCTACTGTCTTTTCTTTCTGATCTGGAGTAGGCACTGCAACTGCAAATTTTGTGAAGTGGCCAGTTATTACAAGTATATTCTTTGTACCATGACCATCAGGTTCTAGAGACAGATAGTCCATACACACTAGCTCACGTGGTCGACTGGTCTTAATGTTGACTAAAGGAGCTGTTTTCTCTGCCCTGGCCTTACAGCGTATACACCTTTCACAGTTTCTAACTTTATCCTCAACATCTATGTTCATTCCAGGCCAATAAAACCTTGCTCGCACAAGATCTACTGTCCTCTCAAATCCCATATGACCAACTGTGTCATGGAGACTTTCAAGCACCATTTGTCTGTACTTCTCTGGAAGGACTAACTGGTAGGAGGTCTGACCTTGGCTAATGCGCTTCCTGTACAGAACCTGATCATTTAACATTAGCTGATCTTGAAGTCTTAGCATAAGCTGAACTTCCCTTTTGTGTTTCTGTCTGACTTGGTAAGAAAGGCGTTTCCCTGTACTGACAATGTCTATAACCCTATTTATTATAGGGTCACTTCTTTGTTCTGCAGCTTAATTTTGTTGTGACAACCTGGGAAGAGTACTGGATCCAGAAAGCAAATCATCTTGTATGAATTCTCCTGGAATTGCATTCACATCTGTAGTCAGACACTCTACTGTAACAGGTAAGTGATCAATTTCTCCTTGGTTTTCAAGAGTTTTGTTCAGTTGGTGTCTTTCGCATGTAGCTTTGATGGCCTCAGAAGAAAATACTTCATTTTTCTCATTCATGAACTTTGCAATAAGCTGCCTCACTCTTTCATCCTCTGCTACAGCACCATCATCAGCCTCTGCAGAAACATGTGGATGTCTTGATAGCCCATCCGCATCCTGATTTCTCTTACCAGCCCTATACTGGATTTTAAAATCAAAGTTAGACAGAGCAGCAAGCCATCGATGTCCTGTGGCATCGAGCTTTGCGGATGTCAATACATATGTCAGTGGGTTATTGTCAGTCATGACTGTGAACTGCACCCCATAAAGGTAGTCAGAAAACGTATCAGTAATTGCCCACTTCAGGGCAAGAAACTCAAGCTTGTGAGTGGGGTATCTGTGTTCACAATTTGATAAGCCTCTGCTGGCATATGCAATAACCCTCAACTGACCATCTTGTTCCTGGTACAAAGCTGCACTGAGACCATGTGAGCTTACATCAGTATGTAAGATATATGGCTTTCTGGGGTCTGCAAACCCGAGTACAGGTGCAGATGTCAAGTTTTTCAATGAGAGTTCTAAATGCCTCATCACATAAGGGTGTCCACTTTTGGTTGAATGGCTGTCTCAGATCATTGCATTCATTGCATGTCAGAGGCTTACCATGTTTGGATCTCTTTGCAGGAACATAACCAACCGTTAAATCATNTCATTGCATGTCAGAGGCTTACCATGTTTGGATCTCTTTGCAGGAACATAACCAACCGTTAAATCATTAAGAGGCTTAGTGATCTTAGAATAGTCTTTAACAAACCTGTGATAGTACCCCGTGAATCCTAAAAATGATTTCAGTTCTGCAATGTTTTTAGGTCGAGGCCAGGTGGTGAGTGCACTGATTTTATCAGGATCTGTCTCTATGCCATTTTCTGACACTACATGTCCCAAGTATCTCACAGACTTAATGAAAAAATGACATTTCTCAGGTGACAATTTAAGACCAAACTCTTTCAATCTATTAAACACTCGTAAAAGTCGTTCTTCATGCTCCTCGAGAGTGTCTGAGAACAGTATAAGGTCATCAAGAAACACCAAGACTTCCTTGAGGTTCAGTGAGCCCATGCATTTCTCCATTACTCTCTGAAATGTGCTCGGGGCATTGGTCACCCCTTGGGGCATCCTACTGAATTCCCAAAATCCCATGGGTGTGACAAAGACTGTTTTGTTTATCTTCTTCAAGCTCTACTTGATAATAGCCTGATTTAAAATCCTTTACAGAAAACCACTTTGATCCAGTTAGAACTGTGAAAGCCTCTTCAATATTTGGCAGGGCATATGCATCTTTTATTGTCTGATTGTTTAGCTTTCTGTAATCCACACAGGTGAATCTGACCATTTTTCTTTTTAACTACAACAATTGGTGAAGCAAATGGACTCTCAGACTCTCTTATGATGTTTACATCACACAGCTGTTTTAGGTGGAGATGCACAGCCTCATAGTCAGATGGGTGGATAGGCCTTGGCCTTTGCTTGAAGGGTGTTGGGTCTGAGAGACAAATTTTGTGTTTGACTACTGTTGTATGGCCATAATCAAGTTCTCCTTTAGCAAAAATATCAGGAATGGAATTCAGATTTTTAGTGATCCTGTCTTTCCATTCTGCTGACAGAGGTGAACCAGTAAAATCAAACTGAATGGGGGTTTCAGGATTGATTTGACAAGTGGCATAACACCCAGCAGCAGCACTTGTTTGGTGTAACACTGTCAGTTCCTTTTGAGTTTCAGAGGTGGAAGTTAGTGGAACAGTAGATAATGGAACAGAGATCTCTGCCAAAGGGCGATGTGATGGCACAACAATGTCATGCATAGTCTCATTCTTCAGAAGAATGGGCACTTTGAATGAAGTCTGTCTGGAGCTAGACATGATGTAGCGACAGAATGTCAATCCACATGGTAAAATGAATTTATGGGGCTCCAGCAGGAGAGCAGAGCCGGGGTATGTGGAGACATTTCTTGCCCGCCCATTTAATGCCATCTTTTGCTTGGCTGGAATGACTATACTGTGGTTACACTGCAATTTCACTATCCCCACTTTGCCAGCTTGCATTGTTTTGTTTTTGTAGATGGCTTGCAGGTGTCTGATAAGTGGAGCATAGGCACAGTGTTCTGGAATGTGCATCTCCTTATCAAAATATTCATACAATATGTCAAGAACATCAGCGCCAATGAGGATAGGAAGCTCAGAATTGGCTCTGTGATCTGGAACAATCAGAGCTAATGCTCGAACAACTTTGCTCTCTCCTGTAAAACTTTGAGGGGAAGTGATATCAAGCTCAATGTAGCCCAGATAAGGGACTAGTTGACCTACAGCTCCTTCTATTTCTAGAAGATTTCCTAAAGGAAGGACAGCATAAGAAGGTAAGTGGGTTTCATGAAATGATTTGGAAATTGTTGTGATCTGTGAACCTGAGTCAATTAGACAACTATACTGTACTTCTCCAATAGCAATTTCAGCTATAGATCTTGAGCCAACTAATCCACTTGGAAGATGATCGTAAGTAGAACCAGCCTGCTGGCATTTGATGACTGCATCTGTAGATAGTCTGATGTGAATTGGGACTATTGTCATTGTACATGGTCCCAGTATGTCCCATTACTGGAACCTGGCCCAGTTTAAAGGCTGTCCCTGGCCTTCCACTCTCCTTGCTTAGCTCTGAGCTCTTTGTACTTTTGGTCAACAATAGCTTTGTTTATGGAATTTTCACAGTTCCTAGCTATGTGGCCATCTTCGCCATGCCTGAAACAAAACCAGGCTTTAGGGTGAGGTCTGGATGTAGTCGGCGGCATCCTCTGATGAGCCTGAACTTCAACTACAGGTATGGGTGGCTCTTGGGCTATTTCACTAACATTTGATTCTTGTTTCTTCTGTTTCTTAGGTTTCTTGGTACTGAGCTGCATCTGTAATTGGGCAACCTGTTTTCACAAGCTTTCGGTTTCTGAGACATATGCCTGAAGCATACTTGCACTGGGATCAGCATAGTGGGAGATATCAACAATGGAGTTCACATGAGCAGTGGACTTGGAGGTCCCGAAGTGGCGGTGCCTTCTGTCCAGTTTAGATGCTTGTCTGGAGCATCTAAACTCAGTTCAAAGCTGTAATAACAGCTCTGCAAAATCAGGGGATGTTTCATTTTTAAGTTCCAGCTGCAGGACAATATCATGATCCCAACAACCACACTTGAACTGCTTTAATAGGTACGATTTGCATTGGCCTGCTCGACACCATTCCTCTCCACTGCAGCATTCAGGAGAACCTGCAGCCTTTGTAGATAGTCTGATGCCTTCTCACCAGGGTTTTGGTTTGTGTTTAAGAATCTGGCAAATATCTCCTCACCATCTTCTACAAGGCCATATGCAGAATCAAGCAACTTTACATAATCTCTAGGATGCGCAGAGTAGCCTAGCTGTTTGATGGCATCAGAAGCTGGAGGAAGCAGACTCTCGAGAATCTTCCTACGCTGAAGCTCAACTGAACTACCATCATTAAACATCAACTCCACATGGAGGCACCATGTCTCATAATCTGCCTCACCTGGGGGTTTGGGGACCTTTCCTGAGAATGAGTGCAGCCATTTGGACTGATTCTGAGATGTGATAGAGTCATTTTTAATCACATGCTCAACTACAATGTGCTGTACTTCTGGGGGATTTGTCATATCAGTCAGTACTGGACTTGTCATTGCAGTGGTTCTGGACCTAACCACCCTAGGAGCATGTGTGTTGGCTAGGTGCGTAACTGACAGAGGGCAGAGAGGCTTACCTAGGTCAAGCTGTCTCTTTGGTTGTCTTATCAGGGGTGTGGTACTATAGTCAGAGCAATCACCTATCAGAGTCACTACTATCCTCTCAGCTATCAAAGTTAAGCCTTGAAGAGAGTTGCTGCGTTGGTACATTCATACAGTCTACATGCCACTTCACATTGGGGTTATTCACATTTTCTATTTCAAAAGGAAAATCTGACTCCATATTAGCTCTCGCAGTTTCTGAATCAAATTCAGCAACAACAGTTTCCCCACTTTCCTCTCCTGTGGTTTCCACCCTCAGTACCTTTGTTATAACTCCATATTTCTTAAATGAAGCAATGATGTCTTTGTTAGAATCTGTTAGTTACCCCAGTCACAGTAATAGATCATTTGACATCAACCTGGTGCTCCATTTCTTTTCTTATTAAATTCTAGATTAGTCAGTGTACACACACACACACAAAATACTACAATCCTATAAAGAGTTCAGAATAATAATAATAAAAAAAAGCTGCTAGTGAATATTAGCTGTACTTTAAAGGCTCCTGGCTGGCTCGCCACAAAAAATGTAACAAATGAGTCCACTACTATAATATTCTAAGCATGTAATGCCAGAGATTGATAACTTACCAACATGTTC
This sequence comes from Lucifuga dentata, assembly GCA_014773175.1. Classification (NCBI taxonomy): domain Eukaryota; kingdom Metazoa; phylum Chordata; class Actinopteri; order Ophidiiformes; family Bythitidae; genus Lucifuga; species Lucifuga dentata. Next base: position 7,042 of record VXCM01011050.1, on the reverse strand, counting down.
AATTAGATTCACATTTAGGTTTGTCTCGAGGAG
>VXCM01011041.1:1307-11971 GCA_014773175.1 Lucifuga dentata | reverse complement strand
GTATGCTTTGGGAAATGACTGTCAGAAAGGTTGCGTGCATGAAAATTAAATATATTAGGCTCAAACGTGCAAAATGGGTGGTATGGTCCTTTAAGGCAATAAATCTAATTTTTTCATGTAAACACTGTATTCAGATTGAAATCAGCATAAATTCTGTTGTATTGTCCATCCATCCATTGTTTTCTCTCTTATCCTGGTCGTGGTGGCAGCAGCCCAGATGATCCTCTCTGCAGCCACATCCTCCAGATCCTCCTCGGGGATTCCGAGGCATTCCCCGGCCAGATGGGAAATGTAATCCTTCCAGTGTCTTCTGGGTCTGCTTGTTGGACGTTCCTGGAAAACCTCCAAAGGGAGACGTTCAGGAGGAGGCGTCCTGATCATAACCACCTCAGTGGGTTCCTTTCAGTATGAAGCAGCAACGGTTCGTAGAGCTTCTCCTGATGTCTCCTCACGGATTCCTGGGTGAGACTAAACGTCCTTCCAAGAAAACTCATCTCAGCTGTTTGCAGCTCATCTCTTTTACCGCATATTCAGCCTGAAAAGTCGTTCGGTGGCAGATTTAAGATGCTGAGACACTCTGCTGAGTGCTCAGAAGCTGCTTTGTGCCTCAGTAGTAAAACTTTTAAATAAATGACATGTGAAAGGGATTTTCTGCATGTTGGCACTGTAGAGTTTTTAGTCTGTTGGATTTGTGTATTTATTAATTATTGTGTATTTTTCTCCTTGCTGTGACATTTGATTTTTAGTCATAGTGATTGTTTTTTCTTTCTTTTTTTTTTTTTATTGGTGCTTTTTTAAAATATTGGACAAGTTCACTTGTATTGATTTTGGTATTTTTTACAGAATATAATCGGTATTTCTCTGTACCTTTTCTTTTGCTTGTGGTGTTTTTACAGTTTGCTGGATGGTTTTTGATGTGTTTGGTCTTTTATGTAAAGTCTTTCATGTACAGGTGACAAACCAATTTCCCCACTGGGAATTAATAATAAAGTTAACTTTGTATTTACGACCTCATTCTTTCAGTCACAACCCAAAGCTCACGGCTGTATTTGAGGACTGGAACATAGATCTGGAACAATGAGAGCTTTGTCTTCAGACACAGATCTTTCTGCACCACAGTCAGAGGTGTGTAGAATATCCAGAAACTGTACTCAAGTAAAAGTACTGTTACTTTATGATAATCGTGACTCAAGTAAAAGTCAGAGTATTCACCAAAATAATGACTTGAGAGTAAGAAAGTATTTATTAAAAAGATTACTTGAGTAGTGAGTAACTTTGATCAAGCTTATTCTTTAGAATAATCAACAAGCTATAAAGTGTTCGTCTGAGGAAAAAAAAATGCTACGTAGCCACATGTAGTTTCTAATACAATCCAAATCATATCATATAAAGAAACAGAAGACAGTAATAAATCAGATATTTACCACATAACAAATCATGACAATTCTGGCCTGGCCCCAAGACAGTTAGCTAGGTTAGCTTTATGAATTTACTCAGAATAGAACAGGAAAACTTGAGTTAGCATTAGCAGCAGCAGCTAGTTAAGACAATTAGCTAGGTTAGCTTCATGAATTTACTCAGAACAGGAAAACTTGAGTTTGCAGTAGCAGCAGCTAGTTAAGTAGCTAGGTTAGCTTCATGAATTTACTCAGAATAGAACAGTAAACTTGAGTTAGCATTAGCAGCAGCAGCTAGCTAAGTAGCTAACATTGCAGCTTACCGCCACGTTTCCTCAAGTTCCATGTTGAATCTTAGAAGCTAAAATGTCACATTTTTAGGTCGACAAAGACACAATGCGTTATGTAGCTGTTGGTTTTACTAGACTTTGGGGCTGGGGGGGGGGGGNGGGGGGGGGGGGCCAGACAAAAATGCCAATGATGCCGGGGAGGAATAATTCCGTAATTGTCCGTTGTTTCTCCGCACCAGCCTTTCTCTGTTTAGAATCCATTTTTCGTCTAATTGCCAAGAAAATTGTGAGAGAAAAAAATCGTGTTTGCTTAGTTTAAGTTCATTTTAATTCATATTATATTATATGCAAAGGCACCGGCCGGCCCACCTATCAAGCCATGTCAACCTACCGTTGTCATGGAGATGGCGGGACACTAAATGTGATTGGACCAAGGCACACACACACACACACACACACAGTGGAGCAGTCACTTTCACTTTCTCTGCTGCAGTGCAGAAAGCGGAGAATTCTGACTCGTTGCGTTGGAGCGATGTCTCGCAATTAATAAAAACAAAAAAAGTAACGCAAAGAGTGCAACCAAATGTAACGGAGTAAAAGTATATGTTTTTCTTCATAAATATACTCAAGTATGAGTTAAAAGTATCCTGCAATAAAACTACTCAGTAAAGTACAATTTTGTGAAAAAAGTTACTTTAGTACAGTAAATGGAATGCATTACTACAAGTTACAGTTACTACGCATTACTACTACCTCTGACCACAGTTCAGTTCCACATCCATGTCAGAGTATAATTCAGCCGAGTTCTCATTGTTATTTTCCACCAAAAAAGTTTTGGATCTTGAATCTTGAACAAACTCACAAACTCTGCAGGTCGTCCCACACAGGGTCCCAACCCTCAGGCTGGGACGCGCTGACCAAAGAATGCAGAAATGTGTTTATGCTGCGCTTCTGCTGTGGGAATAATTATAATGAGCAGCAGATATAAAAGGAAAGAAACTCAGAAATAGCAAAGGAGATGAGAGGAGAAGCTTTGCTGAAGTGGTGAGAGAGGAATGTGCAGGCCAGCGTGGCTGAACAAGCGATGAATCACCAGAATACACCCACGACTTCACAACCTCCGCAAGAGACGACAAACAGAGCAGCATTCGGACGTTCAGGGAGAATTCAGACCGAGTCGAAAAGTTCAGATCTGCTTTTTAAAAACTAATTTTTAGTATCTAAAAGGGACAAACCGAGTACTCTGATGAAATGAGTATCTGGTACGGATAATGTACTTTTTATGAGTATGAGTACCATCTGATTAAAATGTGTCAATATTCATACTCGGGATGAAGGAAACTCCTCATTGGTTAGCTGTGTCCACGTTGTTCTGTGATTGGACAGCCACACACAAAGTATTAACCTCTGTAGTGTGTGATCGCACTCGCAGGTGTGTGTGTGTGTGTAACTCAGACGTGCAGCAGGTGAAGCTGAACGTGTGTGAGATCAGATCAAAACTCAGCCTTTAAACACTGATTGATCAGCTGAGTGAGTTTATCTATCAAAGTTATTGATCACTAACACGAGGCAAATAAAACGTTGCCCAGATTTCATACCGCTGAAATTTACCAGTGGAATGACGCAGGTCTTCATATTAGCGTGTGGGTTTGTTTTATGAGTAGCTATTGCAACACGCAAATAAGGACATATCTCAGTAACACCTCTTTAAGGCTAACGCTAATATATGTCGCTAACAGGCGTTTATGAATGAGGGAATGTGGCCCTGCGATAGGCTGCCAATCTGTCCAGGTGAACCCCGCCTCTCGCCCAATGACCGCTGGGATAGGTTCCAGCCCCCTGTGACCCTTAACAGGACAAATGGGTGTAGAAAATGGATGGATGAATGAATGGATGGATGGATGTTACACCATGGTATTTGTGCATAGCGATACGGTAAATCATGCGCTATGGTTTATAAATCTGGGCCTTTAATAGAACAATCTCTCTCTCTCTCTCTCTCTCTCTCAAAAACACCTACACCACAAAACGTTGTTTCACTTTGCAGAAATAAAAAATACCCCCCCACCCCAAAAAAAATAAATAAAAATATTAGGTATTTAAAAAGCCCTGTGATCACACACAACATCACAATGTTTAAATTTAATTTTTAAAAAGGTAAAACACAAAAAAGAATAAAAAAGAAAGTTATGTTGAGTATGAAAACTTTAGTTCATGCATTTATTTTACTTCATACGTGTTAATAATGCATGTGTTGATTGACTGACTGAAGTTAATAAAAGTTGTTGTGTAAATAGCTCTCTGACTGATCAGAAACATCGATCTGAAGATCAATTCTGAGGCTGTTCTATAAATAGTTTTCTTATAAACAATAAATATAGCAACTTCTGATCAATCCATATCCATGTTATGCTTAACGTCTGGTTAGGCTCCACCCATTTCCGTTTTAAGCCCCACCCACTGAGTACAGATAGGGATACAGATAATTTAGCTGATGAGTATCTAAAGGCGTTAATTTAATACTGATTAGTGGATCTGAACAGACGGAATTACTTGTTTCATATTTCACACATTATATATTTGATTTAAAATTTTTAATCTTTGCTGTACTCTATTAGCACTGTTCATGGAACGACTGCATCCTGGTTTTTCTTGTGGCGTTTTCACTCTGACATGGTTTGCTCTCGTTCAATCAGGGCTGAACAATTCGCTTTCAGGTACGAACCAAAATAACCAGGAAATTCTGACCTCCTTGTTTGATTACGTGGTTACACACTTTTATTTTGTCTGATTACATGTGAATGCATCGTCAAGGATCATTAAAAATTTCATTTTAATCCATGCAGCGACATTAAAGGCATTCTGATTCTGAAAATCTGAGGTGTGCGGACAGGTGAAAAGGCGCCGTGCGGAACACGTGACAGGACGTGTCTTTCCACGTGATTCACTTTATCCGTGTGGCCCCATGCGCCCTCATGGATGCAGCAACCATAAAACAAGCCTAACACGCTCATACAGCCCTTAATGCTATCAGCTGTCTGCATTCAATCACACACACACACACGAATCATCTTCATTTACACAGCACAAACATGAGAAAGCAACAAAGAGGCATCTTGATGGCCTCCCATCCCCCTCCTCCCTGCCTCCCATCTCCTCCCTCCTCTCCTCCCTCCTCTCCTCCCTCCTTTCCTCCCTCCTCTCCTCCCTCCTGCATCCTCCATCATTAAACAGATAAAACACAGGCAGAAAAGGAGGAATTCCTCCATCTTTACCTCTGAACGCTGACGTGTGCTGAGATTCAGTTGGATGTTGCAGCTCTTCAGCCTCGGCTAACATCATCACATGACTGGACCAGCAGCTCCTCAGTCTGGTCACATGACGTGCCAGGCCCTCGCAAAGACCTCTGGGATACGTAGTCCAGGGGAGCCAATAGGAATTTGGATTCTGAATGTGAGAAATGTGTGTTGGTTAAATGAAAAGTAAATTCTTCTGTAAATTAATTTAAGTCTATGCTGCAGGAAATTATTATTTATCAGCAGTAATTCCAGATATTTATTTTAAAATTGTCCCTGTTGAAAAGGATCAGTTAATGAAAAGGTGTTATTATTCACAGGGATGCTAGAATATTGATTATGTTATGAATTTATTAATACATTTATTATTTTGATTTTCTCAGTGTTGTGAATTATTATGATTGTCAGCAAATTACTAGTTTAGATATAACATGAATGATCCTCTGATATATTCATAAATATACATCAGTCCATATGTATTGAGAATGAATAATAATTTTTCAAATGTAAAAATTGTGAAATTTATTTAGGTGTTTAAAAATAAAATAATCATCACACTGACACATTATAAATGATGTAACTTGAAGATGAAAAAGGATCAAAAATTAAAACACAAACAACTGAATTTTTTTCATTCAATTAAATTATTTTGTCAGTAATAATGCACAAAATGCATCTTCACGCAATCTTCAATCATCATCATCTCTAATTTAAGCTTGGATCTTTTATTGTCTGGATTTCCTTGAAAACATTATAACTTTAATTATAAATTAATTATTTAAATTAATTTAATTATAAACCTTAGCTAATGCAGTTAAAATATCATAGATATGATGTAACTGGTGCCAGTCCCCTGAGAAATTTGATTGGACATAATGTGAGTCCCGCCCCCTAAATCTGGTCACATGATCAGACTGTTTAGCTGTTATGAAGCTATTGCTGTTAGCCATTTTGCTAATAAGCGACTGTGTGACTCTACCTATTTATACCTGTGCAGGTGTTCACCTGCTCACATCCGAAATCTGAATTCAATTAATTGTATTGGAATGGAACACGGGACGGACTCTCTCTCTCTCTCTTTCTCTCTCTGCCTCTCTCTCTCTCTCTCTCTGATATCCAGGTTTATGCTTGTTTGATTGTTTGGTTTTAATTGATCACGTGTTCTTGGTCTGGTTTTGGCTCCGTGTCTTCTGACCACGCCTGTCTCTCTGAGGATTCTCTCCACAGCAATCCTCCTGGCAGGCAGCAAAGTGACCTTCACTCCCTCACGCTGTCTGATAAGGACGCTGGATATGGACAGACAAAGCCTGGACCAGCCTGGCTGTGGCTTCCAGAGTCAACATGAGGCTGATAACGGCATCTTTCTATTGTTGGAATTATTTTCTCGCCTGCCTCACTCCTTAAAGGACCATACCGCCGATCGTGTATGTTTGAGCCCAACATAATCTGTACACGTTACTGACAGTCATTTCCTAAAATATACGACTTTAGCTGTAAATTCCAGAATTTCAGCTTTCCTAACTTCCAGACTGCCATTTGTTTCAGTTCATTCCAGTATGATATTAAAGGACCATACCAGCCATTTTACACGTTTGAGCCTAATATATTCAATTTTCATATACATAACGTTACTGACAATCATTCCCCAAAGCATACTACTGGAACGGTGAATTAAAAACGTTTTTCCTACCTTCCAGACAAATTTAAAGGACCGTGACTTCATAAGGCTGTGTAACTATTAGCAGGAGAAACATGGATTTTTAAGGTGGGTGTATCACTGAATATTTGATTTTGAAAGATTAAGAGATTTAGAAAATATCAGGAAAGCTAAAATACAGTTTTATCCTTTGGGAAATGATTGTCAGTAACATAACATGTATGAAAACTGAATATATTAGGTTCAAACATGTAAAATAGCGGTATGGTCCTTTAACATCAATTTGTACTTGAAACATGCTTGAGATAAATGATCCATCACAGCAAACACATGACATCTTTTAGGGTTTTTTGCCAAAGTAACCTTATTTAACTGATCCAACGCAAAGTTGCACAGAAGATGATGTATGTCTCTGCAGACATTTAGTCCCAGGAGAAGACGACTTTTACAGAAAAACATAAAAGTTTTCTCTTCCTCTGTTCTCTGCCCATCAAACTGATGTTTCCCGTGTACGAGCAGAAAATGTGCTTGTTGGTTTAACTAGAAGGAAAGTCAGTGAATAATCAAAAACATTAGGATCCATCCTCTGGAGACCACGAATATAAGAGACTCCATGCTGTGACCATGAGGCTGGATGGATGGATGGATGGAATAAATGACATCACCATTTTTAGAACCACCTTTAGCAGCAAAGAGAGACTGCTAACAAATTGCAGAGAAAAAGTAGGTATTGTCACTCTTCCCCAAGTTCACGTGGGAAGAAAGACATGCGTGTCCATTTGTGCAGGATTTAGAAGATATAGCAAAATTAACTGGGAAAAAAAGCTGTAACTTTACACTGCATCAACAGAAGGATTTATGAGTTGGGTCATAAACTGAAACACTATTAGAAGTATGGATCAGCTGCAAAGAATCTTTAACGGTATAAACTCATATGTGAGTTTTCATATCAGCGTGAGGCAGCTGATAGAAATGGAGAGAAGCCAGAGCTTCTCCACAACCATCACAACCAAAGTAAAAATAATTTGACACGGCAAGACGAACGATGTGTAAAATCACGGCAGCATATGCTGATCACAAACTGCATCAGCACAGAGGAACGGCGGTTACAACAGGAAGCCAGACAGAAACAGACGGACGTTTAATAGCACAGATGTTCCAGCACACAAACATCACCGACACCAGGAATACACTCCTGACGGAAACAGACTTCATATATATCAGAGTTCCACCTTACGTGATGTTTACATGAAGTAGAATCATGTATTTTTTCTTTTACAAATTTTATTCTTCTTCCTGTGTCCAGTACTATTTAGCAACAGTCCACTAACTTATCCAGTGTGATTGATTTATACAATGCTAGCCAGTTAGCAATCATGCTACCTGTATTAGCTTTCATACACTTCATAAGCTGCTATGCTTCCCTAAGCTAACTTGAAGCTAACCTTTTTGAAAATCAAAACCACACGGAAATACAATGAATGTCTGATAACCCAAAGAAATTCTACATGAGCCATGAGGAACAGCTCTGCTAAACTAGCGTGGCTAACGACAGAGCAAACAGAATGCTCAGTTAAACAAACCAGTCACAGTAGTTTATAAAGCCATTTATTTTCTCTTTCTACACAACCTAGCTTGTTTACAACTTTAGCCTGGCGGCGCTCTGAGGGTAAACGAGAAATTTCTCATCATAATTTGCTTTCTCTGATCGTATTGAAAACGCTGTTTGCTGATACCTGAGACGTTTTCATTTTAGTTCACACCATTGTCTTCAAAACTCGACATGCCAGCCCAAAAATCAGCAAAAAGAGAAAACTGTTTTTACATGAAGTGTATTTTGAGATCTAACACCCAAAACATTTATGTATTTACTTCTTGTCCCCCAAATAACGTAAAGACCGGAGTCCCACGTGCTGTCCTACAGCACTGAAGCTAAAGCTAACTCTGCTGATGCTAGCTAGCAAGGCTAAAAGCTAAAAGAGTTGTGTAAATTAGCGGTCAGAGTGCAGCGTCACAGCGTGAGCGGAGACGGTCACGCACCTCCTGATTTTGTGACTTGGCGTGAGGGCACGGCACCGTTCAAAATGGAGGAGCTGGAGGACTTGCTGAGCTTGTGTGCCCATACAAACGCCTTTCTGACTCGTCCCTGAGACATTATAAGGATCCCCACAAGGCCCAAAACTCCTGGAATAAAACAGCAACTTCAAAGGCAGGAAAGTTTAGAAAAATAAGCAGGATTGTTGACATGGTATTTCGTCTATACTGCCCCCTGTCGTTTCAGAGAATATTGCAACGGAGAACGCATCAAGAATAAAAGCTTCGCTCTCTGTGGAAGTGGAAGTGTGACTTAAGATTTATCTGATTTATGTCAATTTCAATCCAATTATGGTGACGTCTAAAAAAAGAAATGATTTATTGCCTTAATCTGAGTAGTGGGGGGGGGGGGNGGGGGGGTAACAGACAGTTGCTGGGGCAGAACAGGTTGACAAGTTGTAGCTCCTCCCCTTTTTTGTCTGTAGCCAAATCCTGCTTTGTCTGTGTGGAGATGAGAAGAGACAGAAGCAGCATGAAACTGCCTGCAGACTGAATTATGCATCATCCATCTGCTGACGGAGGATGAGTCTGTCAGGCCTCCTCAGTGTCACCGCACGTTTACACGCCGCTCGCCGCTAACGCACGGCTACATTTTGTTGGCCCTTTCTTGATGACAACAAACGTAATCGCTCAGGTTAATTATGCCTCTCACAGGGTTTTATTCATCTTTAACCAGAACTAAGCCGAAATATTTTAACCAAACTTGATGCCAAAACTCTGAATCAAATCATAAAATGACTGTTGAAGTTTTAGCTTTGTTATGAAATCTTGTCACTTTTATTTGGCGAAGCAAACATTGGAATTTATTTCCTGTATGAAACCAAACCAAACCAGAAATGCAGCATTGAAGCAGAAAATAGAAAAAAATAATTTAAATATTCAGACCTACTTTGGCAGAAATAAATAAAACAAGATAGCAAGTCACCACAACGTATTTAGATCATACACACGATTATTTACGCTGCGTGCTTGGCTGCGTCGCACGTCGATGCAGTTTTCTGGTGGTTGTACGTGAAGACAGCGGCGGCGAGGCAGCGGCGGTGCTCCTGCATTCCTCCCACACACACGAGAGGAGACATCACTCACACACTAATCATCCTTGAGACACCTGGACAACCAAAGTGGGAGCATGAAGGGGAAACATAAACCTCTGCTGAAAGAAGCACTCAGTCAACTTAATAAGCAGCGGAATTATATTTGGAATGAGTGCTGCTCCCTCCCGCTCCCCAAGACTGTAAAGTAAAACTTTCCGCCGTGTTGATTATAGAGCCGAGAATAAAACCAAAGCAATGTCCTTTGATGGACCTGACACATTTTCTACTCCATTTAATGATAGCCTTCTATAGAGTGCTGCGTTTTAGCAAAGCAGCACAAGCTCAGGCAAATTGCATCCATCATTAAAATGACTCTGCCCTTGTGAAAGCATATGTGCATACTTATTTTACCTGCTGCGCGAACACTGCTCTTCATAAAAACAAGCATTTCTCAACAATGACATCTGCCAGTCGCCGCCTTTCTCTGTCAATTCTTTATTTCTTGGCAGAGAAGAGAATCCTGAGGCTCGGCGTAAGGCAGCCAGCGGGAGTCTTTAACCCGACACGGTGAATGCTGAAACTACGACCCTCGCATCCTAAAGGTCAACCACAGCGAGCGTTGCCAACTCTTTTTGTGGAAAGTTGCCAAGATTATCTCCAAAAGTTGCCAGAAGTCGCTAGATGACATCATCAGCAGCTTTAATTAAATGACATCTCGACGTTGCAACATCACTTTGTTTTTATTATTTTTGATTTAAGTCTTCCAAGTTTCCTGAAAGTGTTTTTATTTCTGGTTATGTTGTTCGGTGTCTTTAAAGGACCATACCACCCATTTTGCATGTTTCAGCCTAATATATTCAGTTTTCATACATGTAACATTACTGACAATCATTTCC
>VXCM01011039.1:4216-17118 GCA_014773175.1 Lucifuga dentata | reverse complement strand
GAGGAAGCATGATGAGAGGAAGCATGATGAGAGGAAATATGATGAGAGGAAATATGATGAGAGGAAATATGATGAGAGGAAGCATGATGAGAGGAAATATGATGAGAGGAAGCATGATGAGAGGAAGCATGATGAGAGGAAACATGATGAGAGGAAGCATGATGAGAGGAAACATGATGAGAGGAAGCATGATGAGAGGAAACATGATGAGAGGAAGCATGATGAGAGGAAACATGATGAGAGGAAACATGATGAGAGGAAACAGGATGAGAGGAAACATGATGAGAGGAAACATGATGAGAGGAAACATGATGAGAGGAAGCATGATAAGAGGAAATATGAGAGGAAACATGATGAGAGGAAGCATGATGAGAGGAAACATGATGAGAGGAAGCATGATGAGAGGAAGCATGATGAGAGGAAACATGATGAGAGGAAGCATGATGAGAGGAAGCATGAGACAAAATGACAAAACGATATGAAACAAAATGACATAAAACCAAAAAGCATAAGAGATTTAAGGATAATCACACACACACACACAGACACACACACACACACGTAAAGCAGGTTTCATCACCTCAGACTCTTCATCTGTGGGCATTTCCTCAGACTGACTCCTAAACTTTGAGCTCCAGCGTCCGTCAGCTTGTTATACTTCACACTGTCAACGACAATAAAACAACCTTAAACTGCCGCTGGTAACCATGGCAACAACACCAACGGATTTTTACTCTTACCAGTCTGGAAGGCAGGAAAAACAGTTCTAATATTTACCATTCCAGTAGTAATGTAACGTGTGTGCGTGTTTTATTTATTGGGCGCAAACATTCAAAATCACGGTATGCTCCTTTAAAAGGTTCAAAGGTGAGTTCTTACTCCAGGTCGGTGAGAGATGCCATGTGAGGAAGAACGGCAGCCAGACTCTCCGCTCCTTCATCAGAAACCACGTTACTGTACAGGCTGGAAACACAGGGNACGGCAGCCAGACTCTCCGCTCCTTCATCAGAAACCACGTTACTGTACAGGCTGGAAACACAGGGTTACGTGTGTGTGTGCATATTCATATGTGTTTATTCAGACACCTGTGGATCAGGTGAGGATGTCTGCTGTTTTTCTGCTTGTCATTTTTTCTTATTTTGCACATTTTTTTCTTTGCAGTTGCAGTTGCAGTGTGTGTGTGTGTGTGTGTGTGTGTGTGTGTGTGTACCTGAGGCAGTGCAGACAAGGTAAAGTTCTCAGTGCGACGACCAGTTTCTTCACACCTCGATCTCCTATACAGTTCTGTGACAGACTATGAATAAGAAGCAGACAGTTCACACACACACACACATACTGTACAGACAAATCTTAAAGGACCATGCTGGTGGTTTTGCATGTTTGAGCCCAATATATACAACCCTAAACCTGCGACCGCTTTGAGAGTTAATAATCCATCACAGCCAACACGACGTTTTGACATCTAACGGATCCAACACGGAGCTGCATGGAAGACGATGTGTGTCTCTGCCAGGAAAAGTAGTCCCAGGAGGAAACGGCTTTTAACGGGAAATTAAAAATGAGCCTTCCACATTTGGATGTATGTGTTAGCAGTGAAACGTAAGTGACGCTAATGAGCGTTGACGGGGAGCAGACCTGCAGCCTGGTTTATTGGGCTTAAACATGCAAAAATCACCGGTATGGTCCTTTAAAAGAACAGCGGAGGTGTGTGTGTGTGTGTGTGTCATACTTACTTGAGTATCTCCAGCGAACGCAGCAAAACTAAAGCAACAGCCAACGACTCTGCTCCTCTGTCACCCATCTTACTGTTCTCTAGACTGAAGGAGGACAGACAGGCAGAGAGACATAGGGAGAGAGAGAGAGAGAGAGAGAGAGAGAGAGAGACAGACAGGTAGGCAGACAGAGACTGTCAGACAGTAGAAAGACACACTCAGGGAAACAGGATACAGTAGATGTAAACGTGTGTGTGTGTGTGTGTGTGTGTGTGTGTGTGTGTGTACTGACTCTAGGTGTTGTAGGTTCTGCAGACCAGGCAGCAGCTCCCACAGTGTAGGAAGAGCCAGAGGACCATTTTCAGGACCAAGTCTAGAGGAAGACATGCCTTCATCATCATCATCTTCATCACCAATAACATCATCATCATCATCATCATCATCATCACATCTTCATCTTCATCATCATCATCACCAATAACATCATCATCATCATCATCACATCTTCATCATCATCATCATCATCACCAATATCATCATTATCATCACCACCGATAACATCGTCATCATCATCATCATCTTCATCATCATCACCAATAACATCATCATCATCTTCATCATCAACATCAGCATCTTCATCATTTTTACTCACTCAAACTCCAGCTTGTGTAGCTCTTTGACAGCTGGCACGCCCTCTGCCAAGATGGAATCCAATTGGCTGGAACTACAAGAGAACAAACCACACACACACACACACAGACACACATGCACACACACACATACACACACACACACACACACACACACACACACACACACTNTGTGTGTGTGTGTGTGTGTGTGTGTGTGTGTGTGTGTGTGTATTGTGTGTATTGTGTGTATGTTGTGTGTGTTGTGTGTGTGTTTGTGTGGCCGTTACCTGTCGGACAGCCTCCTGTGTGTGTGTATGTTCACCAGCTTCGCCAGGTGCTGGATGTGACACACCTGCGTGGCTTTCAGAGGATGGATCTTGAACTTGGACACTGCCCCCTTCAGGAGGTCCTCCTCGCCGCTCTGCTCTAGCTCCTCCCACAGGGCGATGACATCAGCAATGCACGCCCTGCGAGACATCAGATGGTTTAACATTAGATTCACGCATATACTACTGAACATTAATAACTTTAAAGGACCATACCGGTGATTTGGCATGTTTGAGCCCAATATATTAAAACCCACATACGTGTTGCAAAACATCCTACTGGAGCAGTGCATTGTAGAATTGTTTTTCCTACCTTCCATTGGTTTCAGTTCACTCCAGCACGCTATAAAAATCAACTTGATTCAACACTAAGGTGTATGGAAGAAAATGTATTACTCCGCCAGGGAATATAGTCCCAGGAGAAGACGGCTTTTACCGAGAAATTAAAACGAGCTTCTACATTCAGACGTGTTAGCAGGCGCAACGTTGAGTTTTAAGGTGTGTGTATCACCTGAACTTTTGATTTTGAAAGATTAGGAGATTTGGAAAAATAACACCAAAACTAAGATACAGTTTTATGTTTTGGGACTATTTATTGGGCTTAAATATGCAAAATCACCGGTATGGTCCTTTGAATCTCAGAAAGCAAAAATGTTATGTAATGAATGTTTTCTGTCGCTAATCTTAGCCGTTTACGTGTCTTTTTTGTTTTTTCTAAGCAGCCGTACCTGTAGCTGCTGATGTTTCTGAGCCCCACCAGAGCTTTGAGGCCACAGATCTGGATCCCAGAGTTCTCCAGGTCCAAGCAGAACCTTCTGCCTTCAGCTCCGCCTCGTTCTAAAACGTTCTGCACGGCAAACACGTCCGGCGGGCTCAGAGGAATCCCGCGAAATGGTAGGACTTGTGGAATGTTCATCGCCAGGTGATTGGCCAATAACTCGTCGCCGCTGACGCCGTGCATGATACCCGCCTCGTAAACGCAGTGACACGCCTCCAGGATGTGGGCGGGGCTCAGCTCACTGTGGGAAAGGTCCTCCAGGTGTTTTGTTACTAAAGCCTGCTTGGATGGCGGCGTGCAGGTGGAGAATGAATACGCGTTGGCGTGTCCTCGCTGCGGCTTCGCCCGGTTTTGGAAAAGGAGACCGACGGCAAATCTGTAGGTGAGATCCTGCTCCTCCCTCTGAGGCCGCCGCCGCGCCTTCACGCCGGCCTGCAGAGGGAGAGTCTGGAGGAACGTACGTGCTGACACCGTCCTGCAGAGACAGGAAGAGGAAGGAGGTCAGAGAGTGAAAGTAAAATAAATTCTTTCATAATCTAACAGGAAACGTAGAAGATAAGCCGTAATATCACCGCGGCCGCAGAAATGGAGGATGAAAAGTCAGACAGACGCAGAACAGCTGTTAAATCTGTGAGGAACAGAGTCATAAAGGTTAAAATACACGATGTATCGCAGGGATGGGCAACTGGCGGCCCGTGGGCCAGATACGGCCCGCACCTTTGATCTATCAGGTCCTCGGATGACTTCTCAATTAATAAAAATTAAAATTATGAAGTGTTTTCCTTTGTTATTACCACCACCCAGCAGCAGAGGGCGCTCGGTCGCTCGGTCATTACTGATGCCGTGTTTACTACCATCCATTCCATGGTAACAAACCTTTCAATGAGAGAATAAGATCGGGTCGGTCAGGTTGGGGGGGCGGGGTCACGTTCTGGAAAATCTCCCTTACTTTTTGTTTTATTTAATGTGTTGCCCTTTGACCATGAGAATAAAATTTTATTGGCCCCCATCCTCGTCAATGTTACCCATCCCTGATGTATCACAGCAAATCAGCTGCAGCAGCAGCAATCGGTGGAGTCGTTGTGGTGCTTTTGCATCAATTGTGGCATTTTTTTTCCTCCATCTTGGAAAGTGAACCTTCAGGTCTAAACTCAGATGTCAGATATGGACTTAAAAAAAAATTGGACATAGGCAAAAATAATAAACAAAAAAGTGGAATAGGACTTGAAGATTGGTTTAAAACTATGTATGAAATGTAGAGATTAACTTTTCTTTAAAAGTACAAAAAGATGAAGTTAATGGAAGGTGGTCAAACTGGATTGAGTACACCATCCCACGGAGGCCAGACTTGGTTCGACTAGAAATGACATACATGTATCAAGATGAACATACAAGGATTTATGAACATGTGTGTATACTGAAATAAGAACAGAGAAAATGAACATCTTTCTGTTCTAATGCGTAAAGTTTGCAAAATAAAAGGTGAAATAAAGCAGAATAACAGAGGGAAAATCATTTTATTTAGAGGGTATTATGTAGAAAGCCAGATGCTACAACTTAAAGGACCATACCACCCATTTTGCATGTTTGAGCCTAATATATTCAATTTTCATACATGTAACGTTACTGACAATCATTTCCCAAAGCATACTACTGGAACGGTGAATTAAAAATGTTTTTCCTACCTTCCAGACCTCCATTGGTTTCAGTTCATTCTGCTATTAAAATCAACTTGTTGATACTGTAAACGTTCTTGGGATAGGTAATCCATCATCACCAACAAGACGTGTATTCAGGTTTTTTTAGAAGTTATGTAATTTTAGTGTTTAAGCTCAATAAAAAGCGTGGAGTGAATGTATGCCTCCACCGGGGAATATAGTCCCAAAAGAAGACCTGCGTTTATGGAAAAATTTAAAGGACCGTGACTTCATAAGGCTGTGTAACTATTAGCAGGAGAAACATGGATTTTTAAGGTGGGTGTATCACTTGAATATTTGATTTTGAAAGATTAAGAGATTTAGCAAAATATCAGGAAAGCTGAAATACGGTTTTATCCTTTGGGAAATGATTGTCAGTAACATAACATGTATGAAAACTGAATATATTAGGCTCAAACATGCAAAATGGGTGGAATGGTCCTTTTAATTGCATTACCACTGTTATTTGGTATCTGTCTCTGGAAGTTCTTATTTTATTATTATAGTTTTTCCTTCTTACTATATATAAAACCATACCTTTTGATTATGAATGTATGATTTTATTCATGTATTCAAATATTAATAAAAAAAGAAAATAAAAAAGTGGAACTGGACATCTTCTAAGTGTATTTTGATGCAGCTGCAGCTTAAAACAGGACAGTTTTTATGTTACCTGGACAGAGACAGGTGGAGTCCTGCCAGGAAGCTGTGGAGGAAGGTGTCAGCCCACAGCAGGACGTCCTCATCATCGCTGTCATTTTTAACTTCCATCCTCTCTGTCTTTCTCTTCCTCTCTTCTGTTTTCTCCCCCTCCTCTTCTTTTACATCCTCTCTTCCCTCTCCACCTTTGTCAGCAGCTGAGACATTCCTCCTCATCCTCAGGCGATGAGCACTGAAGATTCCTGTCCTGAGGCCAAACTCCTTTACTTTGGCAGATATGCTACGTCCTGCGGGAAGGACGGAGGAGTGACCTTTGACCCCTTCCCAGGCCAAAGAGCCCAGTTTGGACAGCAACTCTCTCTCCTCTGCTGTATATTCTTCACCTCCTCCACCCTTCCCCTCCTCCCCCTCCTCTTTTGTCTTCTGTCCTGTTGCTGTCCTATGTCTCTGGCTGTGAAAGTGAGTGTTAGTCTGCGTTCTGGTCCTTTTCTTGCACCACTTCACCTGAGCAGGTGATTCTTCTCCTGACTGCATCAACGTTTCTGTTTGTCCACGTCTGCGCTCTGATTCTATTTTCAGATGAAGCGCTTGATGGCAGAGACCGGTTAAAGTTCTCGGTAGGGGGTCCGAATTTTTGGATCCCTCGACAACCGAGCACACGAGCCGACAGAGTCCGGGGTTCCAACAGAGCCGGAGCAGGAAGCCACAGCTCTTCAAACGCTCCACGGTGGAAGGGAAGAGGGTGGGGTTGGTGAAATACTGGGACAGGTAGGTCTCTACGTCCTCGGGCGTGAAGCCATGCACCTCCAAAAGGCTGTCTGCTCGGCGAAGCAGCTGGCTGGCCGTGCCTCTGGGCCGCGTGGAGATCAGGAGAGAGCAGCCTGGAAGCAGGATCCTCTGCAGGACAGCGGCGTACAGCTGTCTCACCGTGTACGTCTCCGCCTTTCTGTCCTTCAGCAGCAATGCTGTCAAGTCCTTTTCTTGCGTTTGGAGCAGAAGCTCGTAGTCTCGAAGCTCTTCAAACCCGTCAAAAATGATCAGGACGCGCTGAGGGGCTGCAAGGATTTGACCAAAGACCGCCGCGGGGTCCTTGCAGGGCGAGGCGAAGGAGGAGTGGCTGAGGAGGAGCGTCTGAAGGCTGAACGTCGGCGCTGTCAGGCGGAGAGATTTCCCGTCCAATAAGAAGACAAAGTCAAACTGAGAGAGAAGGTCTCTGGACCAATCGAGGCACAGCTTCCTGATCAGAGTGGTCTTTCCCATGCCCGCATTGCCTAGCAACAGGATGTAACGTTTGGGTTTGTTTCCGCTTGAGCTTTCAAAGATCTGCGGAGAGACACGGAAATTACACATAAATTACATACCAGCGATTTCATCAACGTTTTTGATTAATTTCACTTGAATGTGTCCAGTCTGGATTAAAGGACAAAACTGGCTATTTTGCATGTTTGACCCCAATAAATACAACCTGCATACCGTTACGTTACCGACAACAGTTTCCCAAAATACTACTGGAGCAGTACATTTTAAAATTGTTTTTCCTACCTTCCAGACAGCTTCAGTTCATTCCATTAAGCTATAAAAATCAACTTGTAGAGACCTGAAACATGTTTGAGATAAATAATCTATCAATGAACATGATGTTGCTTAAGGATTTTGTTGAAGTAACTTTATTTAACATGGAGTTGCACAAAAGACAATGTATGTCTCCACCAATATAGTCCCAGGAGAAGACGGTATGTGTTACGTATGTGTTAGACATTGAATTTTAAACTGGATGCATCGCCTGAACATTTGATTTTGAAATACTGGGATATTTGGCAAAATAACAGGAAAAGCTGAAAGTTGATTGTCAGTAAAGTAACATTATGGTTGTATTTATTGGGCTCAAACAGGTAAAATCAGCAGTTTGGTGCTTTACGTTCTGACCTGACTCCGCCCCACCGAGTTGGTCTTGCGGTCTGTGTCTCCCATGTTGACGAGCTCCTTGTCCAGACTTTTGTTGGTGTTCTTCCCGGAGCGAAGGATCTCTCTCTGCACCAGCTGAACATCCACATAATGAGAGCTCAGACTCATGCCTGCTGCCATTTCCTGGCAGTGTTGACTCAGGTGGGCTTTGGTTTCCTGGATGAAGTCCTTCACATTCTCTGGAAAACCCAGAAAACCAGCCGTTCTTACACAAAACAGCATTTCTACTTTTAAAGGACCATACCGGTGACTGGGCATGTTTAAGGTCAATATATACACAATCCATATACACGCTGACAACTATTTCCCAAAATATACTACGTTAGGGGTAAAGTTTAGAATTGTTTTTCCTATCTTCCAGACTGCCATTAACTTAAAGGACCATACCATCCATTTTGCATGTTTGAGCCTAATATATTCAATTTTCATACATGTAACGTTACTGACAATCATTTCCCAAAGCATACTACTGGAACGGTGAATTAAAAATGTTTTTCCTACCTTCCAGACCTCCATTGGTTTCAGTTCATTCTGCTATTAAAATCAACTTGTTGATACTTGAAACGTTCTTGGGATAGGTAATCCATCATCACCAACAAGACATGTATTCAGATTAAGAGATTTAGCAAAATATCAGGAAAGCTGAAATAAGGTTTTATCCTTTGGGAAATGATTGTCAATAACTTTATGTGTATGAAAATTGAATATATTAGGCTCAAACATGCAAAATGTGTGGTATGGTCCTTTAAGTTCATTCCAATACACTACAAAAATCAACTTATAGAGACTTGAAACGTGCTGAGAGAAATAATCCATCACAACAAACACGAAATCAATTAAGGTTTTTGTCAAAGTAAGTTTATTTAACTGGTTCAACACAGAGCTGCACAGAAGACGATGTATGCCTCCGCCAGGAAATATAGTCCCAGGAGAAGATGGCTTTTAATGGGAAATTAAAACAACCATGCCTTCATAATCGTGCATAAGCATTAGAAGGTGAAACATTAATTTTTAAGGTGGGTGTGTCACCTAAATATTTGATTTTGAAAGATTAGAGGATTTGAAAAAATAATAGGAAAACTAAAATATAGTTTATGTTTTGGAAATTATTTGTCAGTAATGTAACATATATGTATATGCAGCTTGTATATTTGAGCTCCAACATGAACACTCACCAATCAACTAAAGTCCTTTAAGGTCCTTTAAGGTCCTTTTAAGGTCCTTTAAGTGATTTTAGATGAAAACTTTGATTAAAGTGTTAAGACTGTTAAAAAGAGGAATGAAGTCCACACGTTAACTTTCTGTAAAAGCTCATCTTTTACAAATGAGCCTTGGCTATAAATGCTACAACATGTGGTCTTAGTTTGTTCTGGTAATATACTACTCTCATATATCAGTTCCTATTCAAACAAACATATAAATAAAACAACTAAACTTACGTGGAAGATCCGGGATAGGAGGAGACTGAGGAGGAGGTGAATTTTTGCCCGGGGACATCTCTGAAAAATGACAAAATGACATTTCACGATATGTTTAACCTTCTGAATAGTTTGCACTCAATCTGTCTTTCATTTGTTAAAAAGCTGCACTGTAAAAAAAAAAAAAATGATTTATGACAAAATTTACAACAAATCATGCCTTCTGAAAATTAGATGCAGGGCCAGCCTGTGGCATTGGCAAACTATAGAGCTCAATGTGCTTAGACAACTCACTAAAGGTGTGTTATAAAATGCACCTTTATTCAGCACAGAACTAATATAACATGGAATTTATGCATATTATGGTTTGACATGACGTTTTAGTTAAGATGAGGCTCATAGAGATGTTTATGGAGTGGGTTGGGGGAATTGTGGGATGTAAGAGTAATACTGTAGAGTGGGAGGTAAAGGGTAGCCACGCCCCTTTTGTATGTTATTAGAAATTACCACAGTAGTTTGAAACGTGTTTAATTTGCATTTTAATTTTGGCTGTTGAGGAGAGTGAAATAAGATTAAAAATGACAAATAATATTTAGTAATCCACAGATATTTGTGTTTTTATTATTTATTTATTTATTTTAATTTAGCTTGACAGCATTCACATCGAAAATACCATCTCTCGTGCCCCTGGATGGGGGCCCCCGGCAAATAACTTGCCTAGGGCCCCAGGAAGGCTAGGGCCAGCCCTGATTAGATGTTTTTGACAAATCTGCCAATTTTCTGCTTCTTTCTAAAAATATTTTGGGGTTTTTTCTTGTGACTTCACTTCCAAAAACTGGAAACAGATCGTGATGTGTGGGTTGTTTTTCTTTTCACAGTGGAAGAGAGAGAGAGAGAGAGAGAAGTGAGACAGAGTGATACTCACCGTCATTGGGGGAGGGGGGTGATGGTGAGGTGGAGGGGGGGGACAGAGCTTTGCTGGCAGAGTCTGATCGAGATCCTGGAGGAGATGAACCCGTGTGGACTGGTGCGACGGCAGCGTCCGCTAAAACACAGCAGACCACATCTTTACCCAGGTAACGCTTTGTTTGTTCTTTCTTTCTTTCTTTCTTTCTTTCTTTCTTTCTTTCTTTCTTTCTTTCTTTCTTTCTTTCTTTCTTCTATCACTAGCCTATGACTGCCCACAGTGGGCTTATAGCAGTCGATTAGTTGTCTATTAAAATACACACACACACACTGAAGAGCTTTAAGGCCACTGTAGCTTCCTCTGACATGTCTGTAGGAAAGTCCAAAACTAGCGGGAACTCCCTTTCCACTTTAAAGCCAACAAAATTTGTAATTTTCCAACTCCACCTCTCCAGCAGACACGCCCACTTCACACAGTGATTGGCCCGGTGTGGCGAGGTGNCCAACTCCACCTCTCCAGCAGACACGCCCACTTCACACAGTGATTGGCCCGGTGTGGCGAGGTGTGAAAGTGGGGAGGATTTAATTTCACAAGGTCACTTTTTTATCTTTCTATCACCGTGTTTGTGCTCCAGAGAGAGAAGTGAAAGTGAAACTGTGAGCCATTATCTCCGTTTATGAAGTAGCAGAGATCACAAAAACACACAAACTCCCACTCATAACCCCTCCCACTGCTTAAAAATTAAAGCAGGTAGGTTCCTCATTTAAGCAAATTAATCTACGTTGAGATTACAAACACACACACACACACACACACACACACACACACACACACACACGCACCCCTCCTCTCTATGATGGCGGCTTTTCAGGTGGAGCATGCTCACCTGGGGAGAGAGGCGGTATTTGATGTCTGCAGGGTGGTGAGGATGTATGCACTGTATCAGAAACATGAAAAGAAGTATGATGATACTATATATATAATAAACAGATGTACATATACTGTAAATATACATGTAAACATACCTAATATGATGATACTATTATTTATAAATATAATAAACAGATATAAATATACTGTAAATATACATGTAAACATACCTAATATGATGACCTGATGAGGAGAGAGTCTCTGAACGATTGGATATCCTGGAGAGTCTGGGAGGGTGATGAACTGGATGGACGGCTGGATGGAGGGCTGTATGGAGAGATGGACGGAGGGATGGACAGGGGGATGGAGGTCAAGGATTCTCGGTGGAGGAGTGGAGACACCTGACGTCTCTGCTGGACTCGGATTCTGTTCTGATCCTGCATCAATGTCTGCAAAATGAGAACCCAAACCGCCATAAAAACCATAAAAACACCGTCTGAGCTTTGTTTGTTGTTTTGTTTGTTGTTTACAGTGAAAGACTCAAAAATAGATCAGAAGATGAATTAACGAATTTTAATCAAACATGCAAGATTCTAAATTTTTTTCAGCAGTTTTTAGAAAGTTTCAAGAATTTTTTCTCTATTTTTCTTTAGACTTTTAAGTTTTTTTATACACAATTTTCTCAATTTTTTTTTGTAGAATTATGACGTTTCTGACATCAAATAAAAGATTTGTTTCTATCTATAGCATCATTTTCGTGATGAGAGGTTGAGTATTGAAGCATGAATTTGAGAGGATAAGTGTCGGATACTACTGCGGTGCCCATGAGCAAAGCTTTAACTTGACGTTAGCAGAGACTTTGAGTGATTGATAATAAGGTTTTAATGTGTGAAAACGCAGCAGGCTGGTCAGAGGAAGTCGCGGTGAGGTGAGAGTTCTTCTTTTAGTTTATAAGCTGGTGACTTCAAAATAAAACTTCCTGTTTCTTGATGCAGAGTTAAATGTCAGAGGAACTAAAACAAACATGGCCGACCAGAGTTCGTTTCACACTGATGTTTTCAGAACCTCACACGGTTCTAAAATTATCAACATCATAAACTGACATGCTGACATTTCTTTATATGATGATAATGATCATTTATATAATGATTTAGATAATATTAAACTGTTTATGTCGCTGCTGCAGATGATGATGGATTATCAGAGTTTTACTACACAGAAAACTTTTTGATTCCTCTGTGGAAAGTTTATTTCATTCCGCTTCACAATTGCTGCGATGCATCACAATCAACAAACAGGAAGGAAAGAATCAACAAACAGGAAGGGAAGAAAAAACAAAGTGTGGTCACATAAATATCAAACGCAAACATATGTTATTATGTTTTTCCATTTTTGAGGCTCGTAAAGCGGAACTGTTGGTCACCTGCTCGTCTCCGTCGTTTTGCTCTGGATGGTTTGTTCTTGTCTGTGCAGCGTTCTGAGCGAAGACCTAAAAAAAAAAAAAAANCAAAAAAAAAAAAAAAATACACAAACAGAGTTTCTTGTCTGTTTCGATGCATTTTAACAACTTCCTTAGAATAAACATATGAAATCAAAAATTCATACACAGGATTGACATGATCAATTTCCAGTCCTTTACAACTCTTTGTGCTTGTGTTATCTTACAGTAAGAGGACAAAAGTGTCACCAGTAGATGTAGATCAGGACACTTAAAGGACCATACTATCCATTTTGCATGTTTGAGCCCAATATATTAAATTTTTATACATGTAACGTTATATCACTCATTTCCCAAAGCATACCACTGGAACGGTGAATTAAAAATGTTTTTCCTACCTTCCAGACCTCCATTGGTTTCAGTTCATTCTGCTATTAAAATCAACTTGTTGATACTGTAAACGTTCTTGGGATAGGTAATCCATCATCACCAACAAGAC
>VXCM01011036.1:0-12692 GCA_014773175.1 Lucifuga dentata | reverse complement strand
CAAGTGTATTTTGGTCATTCTACTTTTGTTTTGGAAACAAAAATTAAAATATGAAAAATGAGTGGTGATTTCATTATTCAATATATAGTCCAAAATCAACAGATGAAAAATTAACCATTTTTCATTTTCTTTGACATAAGCTGTACATATAAAAGTTTAAAATGCTGCAATTTTCATTTTTCTCTTTAAAATGTGTAAAATAAAAATAGAAGAAAACCAAAACAAAGAAAGGGTCGTATTTTCATTCTCTGACACCGGACGTACATACAATGCGCACACATGAGCACAAGCACTACTTAACAGGCGCCCACCTTACGCCAAACTCCGGGAAAATAGTCTATGTATTTACAGTTTCTTTCAAAGAAAATGAAAAATGATTCATTTTTCATCTGTCATTTTTGGGCTTTATATTAAATAATCAAATCACCACTCGTTTTTCGTTTTTTAATTTTTGTTTCCAAATCGAAAATAGAATGACCAAAATAAACACGGACCCTGGAAGGTAGGAAAAACATTTTTAATTCACCATTCCAGTAGTAGTATGCTTTGGGAAATGATTGTCAGTCATATTATGTGTATGAAAATTGATTAGGCTCAAACATGCAAAATGGTAGTATGGTCCTTTAACGATCTCAACTGATAAGTTAGCTGTATGCAAATTAGCCTCTGGTTAGCTTCATCACACAGTTGTTAGCAGCTAGTGGGCTAACTGCTAGTGAACCGAGTTACAAGCACTAACACGTGACTGTAATGCACATTCACACACTCAGAGTGCAAATATCAATTATATACACCAAAATAACAAAGTTTTACTTCTTGGCTCATTTGTATTTTATGTTCTAAAACGTAGCTCTGCTGCTAGCCAAAACACTTGGCCTCTTTTCTCGCTCAATGATGCCTCGCCCCTACGGTCAATAATGGGTTAAAAATATCTAGACAATTGCGAACAGATCAATAAACCAGCAGAAAATGTAACTTGATGCCAAATCTCACGGTTTTGATGAGTATATGTGTGTTTTGTACATCTTTTAGCAGAGCTGAGAGTTACAGTATATCTAACCATATAAAACAGACAGGCTAGCTTTAGCGTGGCCACATGGTGTTATAAATCTTTTAACATGCACTGCTGTGTATGAAGAAAAAAGACCATTTCTAATGTTTTCATGTGATGGATTATGTGTTTAGTTACTCAGAGTTGCATCAGTGTTTGGTTCTTTGACATTTGTGTTGCTGTTTTGAGGTTCAGAATGTTCAGACTCTCTGCAGTGCTTCATGTCAGGGAAACTGAGGCTGTTAATAATGCAGTGTATGTATTTTTTAGTTTTCTTGGATGATGTATTGTGTGTTTTAAAAGTGATACTATTGTTATCGCTAATGTAAGCAGTAATTAATGTGATAGAATGATGAGTCATCCTGTGATTCCACCCATGCACGCTCAGCACGGACACGATGCACACGCAACAGAGCTGCAGCTGCTGCTCCTGCATTCATGCGGCGTCATGGCGACAGTGCGTGATGATTCTGCACTTCAGCGACAGGACGGCGGCCCTGTAGGACAAACCAGCTGAAACACAAGTAGTTTCCTGTTCAGTCGCCCACAATAAAATATAGAGAGATTGTTTCTATCCTTCACATATTGGTCATGGAGGACTCATATTTATACTGTATAAATACTAAGTAACATGTAACAGTATTTAAGCTTTACAATATATATATATATAATGTAACATGTAATATAATAATTATACTATACAGTATATGTATAAATACTATGTATCATGTAACATAGTTATGTTACATGATACATAGTATTTATACAATGTAACTATGTAACAATAATTATACTATACAGTATATGTACTATGTAACAAGTAACACAGCAAAAATATTATGTTACAAGATACACAGTATTTATACAATGTAACTATGTAACATGTAACATAGTAATTATGCTATATAGTATATGTATAAATACTATCTAATATGTAACAGTATTTATACTAGTTTTTTTTTTTTTTTTTTTTTTTTTTTTTNGTGTGTGTGTGTGTGTGTGTGTGTGTGTGTGTGTGTGTTTGTAATTGCTGCTGCAACACTGAAATTTCCCCTTGGGGATTAATAAAGTACTACTCTATTGTAGTCTGTATAAATACTACGTAATATGTAACATAGGATTTATTGTGCTCACATATGCAAAACCACTAGTATGGGTCTTTAACAGACATTTGTCTGAAAATATCATGAAACAGTAAATTGGAGGTCCACATGCAGAAAATGTAAATTGAATCCTAAAGTGTCTTCATTGATTTCTGTAAAGAAGTTGCGTGTCACTGCATTAGAGGGAGAGAATTGATTTGCAGGCTCTAAATGTGCATTTGATTTATGCAGCTGGAGTCTGTGCTGGTTTGGAGATAATAAGCAGAGAACCTGTTCTGACCTCAGAGCTTCTTGTTGCAGGATTCAGGACTTGGCACTTTCACAGTCCCACTGTCCACTGAGGAAATGACCCACTCAAAGGATGGAAAAGTTGGCATAAAGCAGGATGCTGATGAAGATATTTCTGCAGGCATCTCGGCCTCGTGGCTCTCTGCTTTTGTTAAATGAGTCTCTCCGCCAAACTTTTATTAATTAGCGTAATTAACTCTTTCTGACTACTTACTATGAAGTTGGGTCTAAGGTATCATTTCTCAGCCACCACTCAGTGCTTATGCCACACAACATTAATAATACTAATTAAGCACTTTGACAGTTAATTTAAGATAATTAATACAAATACTAATATTAGATGGCACACAATTGGAGCTAGGCAGAGCGAAACCAAATACCTTTTCACTCACGTCAAAAGCCTTTCAGGGCAGCAGGAGAAAAAAATACCTGCACTGATCTATATTTCACACCTCGGCTGTCAGAATATTAAATGATTTCTAAAATCACTGCAGTTTTTCTCCACAGGAAGATCAAGTTGTCAAGATGGCTTCCTCACTGCCCAGAGCCAGATTTTAGGATTCTGTCTTTTTGGGTTCCAAAGCTTCATTAAATGTAACTCTGCCCATTAAGTCCGTATGACGCTGTTTATAACCCCATAGTTTTTCATCTCTGCCATCCTTAATGAGCAGATTGCTTTTTTCTCCATGTAGAAATAAACGTCCTAAAAAATGATGGTCACCGCCATGCTCGGGAGCTATAACAGGCAGTCCAGATGGTCCATTTGCAGAGCCTCCCCTCCTCAGGAAGATGCCCTGGCCGCTGAAGACAGCGAGGGAATAAGTCACTGTCGCAGCCTTAACTACCAAACACATTACCTCTGAAGTATGTGCCATTTGGAGTGCCGAACTCATTTTTAACATCTCCAAGGCCACTTAGCTTGATCCCTTCCACTGAAAAGTCCAAAAGATTAACATAGTGCACCGGGTGAATAGTCAGTGTGCTGCAGTCAATATAGCTTAGCTTATCTCAGGAGTGTTATTTGCTCAGAACCCCCAGAGCGATCGGCAGCTCTGAGCTCTTTTTCACAGCCTCAGAAGCTGTAATAGATGGTGATTGCTGTGTAAATAAGGACTAAAGAGCTAGAAGCAGGAAAAAGAAAATGTAAATCAGTGCTGTTATTTAGCCAGGAAGAGGAGACCATTATGCATTAGATGAACAGGGATGTAAGCATGTGTGGATCACCGTGCATTAACGGTGCATGTGGGAGCTGATGCAACACAAGCAGTCAGGCCTTTGTAAAACCTCTGCCTCACTGCTCGTTACTTTCCCTGATGGGTATTGAACCAAGAATTGGAAATTGTCTTATTTATCTCCTCCTGACCTCCTCCCCAGACACTCATCTTAACCTTCGCTCTCTGTCTTAATTGAATGAGCCGGCGAGCAGCTCTGTGCGCGTTAGCCGGCTGGCTGCGTGCATGGCGGTAGGTATGGAGAGTTTATTATCACTCTCTGCCACTATGCGGTTAGTGTTTTCTTAATGAGGTTGGAGAGTGGCGTGGGCCAAAGCTCGTTAGCCAGGCCCCAGGGTTAATGTGTGATAGAGTGGCTGGCCAGTCACTGGTAAACAAGTGAAACCTTAACCAGGCGAGGTCATGCGTGGCCATGCATTTAGTTTTGTGACATCAGACACTGCTCAGGTAGAAAGAGCTTATGGATTTCCTCTTGAGGAGCGCTGCATGAAAACCCTGAATTCATGGGAGATCCTGAAGAACAAGTAAACAGTGGCACAACCCACAAACAACTGTCAGAAAGACAGATTACTCACCATACATGAGCTGTGTTGAAGGGCACACAAGCATTCAAAACAGTGTTCACACTGAGGACAACATCATCTACAAGTCCATTTCTGTCCTCCAGAGCTGAACAAGCAGCAGATTCAGCCATCGTCTGGACACTCCACATGCTCACTGTTTAAAATATGCACTCAGCCAATCAGATTCCAGTGCTTTACATAATTAGTAATAACACCACCTGATACCAGTACTAAATAAATAGATAACAGCTGTTCAAAGTGTTGCAGTTTTGGGGTAACCTAATAACTTGAGACACAAATAATAACTTTAATAATAACAATAATAGTGGTAACTTTATTTATATAGCACTTCTCACAGACTGTAATCACAAAGTGCTTTACATGAAGATAAAACAAACTGAAGAATAAAATAAGAGGTAAAGATAATACCTTAAAATTACACAATAAAAATAGTACAAACCAACATTTATAAAATAATAAAGCAAGAATAAAAAATAAAACAGGATAAAATATCCATCCATTCATTTTCTATACCTATTTGTTCTGTTAAGGGGGGTTTTTAGTGTTTAAGCACAATAAAAAGTGTGGAGTGAATGTATGCCTCCACTGGGGAATATAGTCCCTAAAGAAGACCTCCGTTTATGGAAAAATTTAAAGGACCGTGACTTCATAAGGCTGTGTAACTATTAGCAGGAGAAACATGGATTTTTAAGGTGGGTGTATCACTTCAATATTTGATTTTGAAAGATTAAGAGATTTTGCAAAATATCAGGAAAACTGAAATATGGTTTTACCCTTTGGGAAATGATTGTCAGTAATGTAACATGTGAAAATTGAATATATTCGACTCAAACATGCAAATGTATGGTCCTTTAATTGATCTCCTCTGAGGTTCTTGTATTATTTACCATTTAAATAAATAAAGTGAAGTATATTAATTTCTTCAATCTTACCTCTGAAAAATAAATTCAGCTTTTGCTGTCATAGTTTTGTTGGTTTCTGGACCAAATTAAAGGATCCACATTCCAGCTTTGTTCCATCTTATTTATTTTTCCCAGCACAGCAAACTACTTCCTGTTTTGATTTTTCTTTCTCGCCCCCAGACATTTCTGACCAATGAGCAGAGAGTATTGTCACATGACTTTTGTTGCTATATTTTGGTTAGATTGGATGTTATCCTGTGTGAAACTGAACCAAACAGTAAATGCAGCATTGGAACATTTTAATTCAGACCAGAGCAAATGATCTGCAGATCTGAAAACAGTCTTTACTGTCATGTGATGCTAAAGAGCTGTCAAATAAAAGGTGTTGTTTTATTCTCCGTGATGTCCTGTAGGACTGCAGATGTCTCTTTGGCTGAAAGGTTGTCTGGTTTAATTTTAGCCTGTTTCCTCTCCAGTCCTTCATAAACCACTTGACTTTTAAGGCAGCTGTGACTTTGGTTTGAAGTCCTCCTCTTTGACTTTGCCTCTCGGCGTCTAACTTA
This sequence comes from Lucifuga dentata, assembly GCA_014773175.1. NCBI lineage: Eukaryota > Metazoa > Chordata > Actinopteri > Ophidiiformes > Bythitidae > Lucifuga > Lucifuga dentata. The sequence continues at coordinate 6,969 of VXCM01011036.1, read as the reverse complement.
AGGGGAATAGAGAGACGGAGGGGGAGGTGTTAGCCGCTGTGCATTCGTGCGGCAAACGAAGTGTTATATTTTACTTCCCCTGCTCCCCCCTCACCCTGTCTCCTCTTGCTCTCTGTCTGTCTCTCTGTCACTCTGTCTCTCCTACGTCCTCACACTCTAACCCCTGAGGAGAGTCTGCTGGCATTCTCTGCAGGTCTGTGGCACCCGTGTCCTTGGCTGAAGGTCTGCGTAGGGGCTTGTTTCACTCAGACTTCAGGGAAATCCTCGCAATGTTGCGGCAGCCTCAGGCTCTTTGATGTGGCCTTGGGCTGCGGTCAGAGACTCTTCGACCCCTCCACCCACTCCCACTACCTCCATCATTGAATGCACTTTAAAAATGAAAGTACTGAGAAAACTCAAAATTTAAAGTTTAACCAAGACAAGTTTAGGGCATTTTCACGCCTCCATGGTTAGGTCAGGTTAATCAGACTTGGGTTTGTTTCTCCCCTTATTAGGTTAGTTTATTTGGGAAGATCTGAAAACAGCAATGGCATCTCTGCAGCCTAAAATGACCGGTTGTTTTAGGCTGCACAAGGATGCGTTTGAGGAGGATTTGAAGGGGAACCTCCAGGTAGAGGGCGAGCTGAATGTGAGTCTGAATCAGAGACATAAAGGTGAAGCAGAATACCTGTTTATGTTTTTCTGATGATCAAGTAAAACTTTATGATGCTTTGAACCTTTTTGAAGTATAATGAAAAGTGTTTTAAAACCTGAATGCGTCTTGGAGACACATGAGATCACTGCTGCAATGTGCGGCGAGCGATAAAACTGATGAAGATGAGCTAAATCAGCTGCTCTGATGCTGTAGATCACTCTGGCTGGATTTACGCTAGAAGTTTTGATGTTCAATTCCAGTATTTTGCCTATATCCGATTTTTTGTTCAGCATAATTACATGTTCTTTTTTAAGCGGCTCACATCTGATACCTGTATTTACACGCTTTGACCTTTGACCTGTAGCAGCAGGATGCAGCTACACATGCACACATTTCTGAGACGCATGTAAAGAAAACGCTTCAGTGTTCTAAGATGAGAGAAGTATTTCAAATCTGATCAGCAGGTTAAAACTTTCACATGCAGAGAGAAACATCTGATATGTTGTGTGAGCGTTTCTCTCTCCATCAGGACACGTATGTTCATCGGTTAATCACGGAGGAGAAGCAGGTGGAGTTGGAGTTTTGCTGTTGTAACAGGAGCCTGTTATCACACACTAACACATCTATTTGACATAAATACACATCAGCATGTCTGATATATATAGTACGTCCTCCATTTCTGTTTACAGAGAGCGTCATCATATTGATGCTGACATCATCATATGCAGATAAAGCAGAACATTATGTAGGAGTCAGAATGGGAAGGAAATTCTGATCTGTGGATTTAGACAGCAGGCACATTGGTGGATATCTGATACGTATCTGATTTATTTCCACATATGCAAGTGGCTCAAATCAGATCTGAGAATATCTTCATCCATGTGGCTTTTTACCACTTACATTTACATCTTCATACGTGTCACGTGAGCAAAAGATCGGAATCAGGTCATGTGTGGTCGTGTAAATTAGATTTTAGATTTTAAATTAGATTCTGCTGTGAACTTAAAGTCAAATTGCTGCCTGATTCATTGAGACACGAATTGAAGGATCATGAATACAAGGCTGTGTTTGTTTTACAGGGGACATGTGCTGCTTGTGGGAGGAAAGTTAAAATTTTTTTTTTTTTTACTAAGAAACAGCCATCAGCTTTCCATCAGCTTTACTTTGTTTAGAGGCAATAGTTCAAAATATTCCTACACTTGTGATCTCTTTTATAACGGCTCAATCACGAAGCAAAAAGAAAAAAAATAACAATGCATGAGTAACGTATTGTTTCAGCCTCCGTGACAGATGGAGGATTATGACGAGTCTCACCAGTACCTCCCGGTAGATTTCTCCTTACACCATGTGTAAACAGCTTTGAACGTTTGTGTTTTGTTCACCATCCAATTCGTGGATTAGAAAGGACTAAATTCTCCGGTGTTTTAAACATGGCAGTCTGTCTTATCTACCCAACGTCTGTAATGCTGACAAACATGGAGTGAGTCATTGCACCGTCAGGTCATCTCGGCAAGGTTGAGGGTAGAGATGGCATGCTTCAGCCTTGCTTCAAAGCAGGGCCCTAAAACCAGGGCTTGGCTCAGCTGAGGGTGCAAGTATGATGGAAAAGGAAGCAGACCTCTGACTCGGCATGCATCAACCCCGGAGTGGAAAAGGGAAATTATGTGCTAATACCTAAATGCTCTATTAGTGGGCGGGGCCTTTATTTACCTGAACTGCAGAGAGAACCCAGCTAATATAGGAGACAGGCTTTATTAGAAACAGGCCTTTATTTCTAATTTTGCTGATGAACTCATAACTACATAAAAACACACCGCCACAAGGAGAAGATGTCAGTGTGAACACGCCTCCAGTAGCTTTTAGAACGCTTCATTTTCAGTCACTTTTCCTGGTTGGTGGTGACAGCGGCTCCACGTTTCTGGCTTTGTTTCACGTTGAGCCAGTCGTGTCTTCTGGCTGGAGGGACGACGGCTGGAGAGGCTTTTAAGAGGTTTGGTATCAAACATGGCTGCTGTCATCTGGTGGCAGCAGCAGATTACACTCAGTAAAAGACGAACACCAAACTGCCTTTATACTGTATGAGACCACCTTTTATTTCCTCCTGCTGACTCCGCCCCCCCCAGCTATTTTTAGAGACCGGCTATTATTTGAATACCAGCTTTTAACAGAGAATTTACGGTAATTTACACAAGCTAAGAACTTGATTTGTGTCTAATAGCAGTTGTCATTTTTACAGTGTAGTTTATTACTTCTATCCTGGGGCCTCTTCTTCCTCCAACTCCACACCAGCTTCCTCATTCCCACCAGGAGCCCCGACAGCTTTTCCAGAGTCAGCGCTGGTCCTGCAGTCATCCCATCGCACCCGACCCTGCCCCGGCCCCATGTCCTGGGTGACGGCAGAGGTTCATTACAGCCTAATACCAGGCCGAGCTTTTCCCCATAAGCATCTTAAATAACCATTAATGCCATTCATCATCATAATGGAACCGCTTGTCAGCTCGATAGTAATGATTTGTAAGCAATAAAGTCATGCAGGGCTTTTTAGCAACTGAGCTAATTTCGCTTGTATCAATTAGTTTGGTATTACACCGTTTTTTTTTTTTTTTTTTNTTTTTTTTTTTTTTTTCTGAAGTAATTTTAATTAATATTGCGATACATGACATCAGTAAGTGTGAGTGTGGCAGGCGGATGGGAGGCGCTGCTGGTGAGAAAGCAATGAGTAAGTGTGTGAGAGGAACACGGACATCACAGCACAGACTGTGTGTGATGTGTCGTGTCCAGGGCGAACTGTACCCACACCTTGTGCTGTGACTCATGAACACACACACACATGCACGCACACACAGCATTTACAACCTTCATTTAAAAACTATACATTAAAATGTCGCATTTATTCTTACTGATGGTCAGAAATCTACATGAAACCAATCAATTTGCCAAAAAAAAGTTTTTGTTTGTTCTATTGCTATAAAATACAAACGTTACTAGTGCAGTGGCCGTTGAAAATGTACCTGTTTGGACCAGGCCTGTCTTAGCCTGACAGAATGCCCGTGGAGCAGAGCATATCCTGCCATGCGGACTACTTTTTACCAGTACACCTCAATTCTAGAACCGCTCATAGAGCTGATAGTGCAGCAGTCGGACATTCGATTTCACTTTCTCCACAGCAGAGAAAGCGGAGAATTTTGACTCGTTGCATTGCAGCGATGTCTCGCAGACAACACAAATAATACACATTAAAATTATAATTTGCTCAGAGTCCGGAGACAGTTGTGGTTCGGTCCAGATCTGGAGTCTGGATTTTGAGGATGAGTGGTCTCTAGATGATATAGTGTTAGCTTAGTTTCGTTAGCTACCAAACATAGCTAAGCTAACGTTATATCATCAAGACCACTATCATCTAACCTAAGCTAACCTAATCATGCTGCTACTGTTGTTAGCAATGCTAGCTAAGTTGTTTGCTAACAATAGCATTTTCTCCTGGTAGCATTGTTAGCTATTGTTAGCTTCAGTACAACATAAAGTTGAGCTTCCAATATAGTGAAACAATGACTTTTTAGTTGCACAGCACCGTCAGAACAACTTCAACTTCCCAAACAACTTCTGCACATTGTGAGCTAGCTTTGTTTGCTGTACGGGATTGCGTTGAGACCATGGCACTGCCAGGCCTGGAGTGTATCCTGCCACCTGCGGACTACTTTTTACTGGCACTGCTCAATTTGAGAACCGCTCATCCAAACAACTTCACACGTAACACTGCACGTCCTTGGGTCCTGAGTAATAAACCTGCTGAATTTCAACTTCATACATGCCGAGTTCTACAGATTTCTGCCTTTATATTTAGATAAAAGACTTTGGGGGTAATTCATAAAACATGGTGACAGATTTAACGTGTCAATTTGGGCAAATATCATCACACATCCATGTTCCCTCATTCATAAATGTCTGTTATCAGTGTCTTTTAGCGTTTGTCTTGAAAGAAGCGTTACTACAGTATTTCCATATTTACATGTCAGGAAGTGATTCATGAAACACACTGACATGCTAAAAGTAAGACGAGTTTCACTCTGAAGGTAAATATCAGTATGAAATCTGATGATGTTTTAAATGTTTGCCACGTGTTAGCAATCAATAACTTTGATAGATAAAACACTCAGCTGATCAGTCAGTTTATTTAACCCTCTAGGCTCCGTCTTCATGGTATCCTAACTAGGATCAACATATGAGGCAGACCCTGGTCATAATAGTTTATCCTAAAACCAAGTCTGAAACCTAAACTAACTCACTTTGTATTCTGATGCATAAAAACAAGTTCGACTGCATAACTGTTTCCAAAGGTTTAAAACCAGACAGCACTTAGTTCTCTCTCTCTCTCTCTCTCTCTCCCTCCTCCCAATCTCTTTCTGTTTCCCTCCCCTCTCTCCCTCCTTGTCCCTCTCTCTCTCTCTCTCTCTCTCTGTTTCTCTCTTTCTCTTGCTATCTTTCCCTCCTTATCTCTCTCCTCCTCATTCGCTCTGTCTCTGTTTCTCTCGTCTCTCTCTCTCTCTCTCTCTCTCTCTCTCTCTGTGTTATCGTGCACATGGTGATGTAATTGTGTGTAACAGATGTCGCACTAGCTGCAGGTGTGTCACATGTCAGGCATATCTCCCGTCGTGCAGCACATAATCAATCCACTTTACTGCTGTATCCTTCAGAGCAAGCGCATTTACATCACTGCCAGCATTTACACACTGCTCTGTGTGTGTGTGTGCGTGTGTGTGTGCCTCACAAACTCCAGCCAGAATGTGTCTCTTTTCAGACGCCTGTAATTAAACAGGCTCGCTACGCTGACTTTGTTTAATGCGTCGGTTGAATGCGTGTCGTGTTCTCAACGGTCAGCAGCGCTCACATGGCTCGCACGGTTCTCACGGTTCTCACGCTCCTTGAAGACATTGTCTCCCCTCGGAATGCCCATTGTGGATATGTAGAATGCTTCCATGCTTCTATAGTGTAAGTCGAGAACTTTCTTAAACATGCACTCCAGCAATTAAACGCAGTTACTGCTGATAAGTTATTCTCAGTGATGCATCATGTTTCATGTGGTCGCATGCATCAGCGTGCAAATCAACACAGTCACTAGTTTAGGCTTTTATACCTGAAGTGATAGTGGGCATGTAGAAAATGTGATGCAATTGCAGCAAAGCGGCTGGCCGTACAGGTCGCTACAGGGTCACTCATAAGGTCACACACCACCCAAAATTTGAAACAATGCGTGACGTAAATGCACCATCATCAACAGTTGGCCAAGTAAAGACTGACAGGAAGGTTTAAGACAGGAAGTGAGGGACAGAAATAAACAATGGCGAACAACTTTGGCTAGCAGAGGTGAGGAAGTACAGCACCTGTACCAGGCATATTGCATTAAAACTCAGGGAGTTCAGTTCCTCAGCCGACTCTCCTATGGGGTCTGTAACCACCAGATATTACACAGAACTATGATTCAGAAGGCTTCAAAGTGTTTAACTTCAACATTTTATTAAATGTTTTCCACTAAAGTGCTTTTCTTAGTTACAAGTATATTTTCAAACAGAGCTCATAACGTTAAACTGCAGCTGGGTCTGCAGGGCCCCTGTAGGTGGCCCCCCCAGCCTGTATATATATATATATATATATATATATATACATACTTTAACACAGCTCGAAAACTTGATAACCTAAACATTTATCCTTAAAATAAAGTTCTCTTCAGTTATCTAAAGAACTTTTTTTTTAAACTCCTGTACATTCTAATAAAAAGTTAATGTGCATATCTTTGGTAAAACTGAGGTATAAAGCAGAAAAAAATTAGGATAAAATAAAAGGCTATTTAACGTTGCCACTTTTTCTGATGCCACAGACTGAACAGATCAAACACACGGGTCTCATAGTGTTTCCTGCTGGAAGAATGAATGAAGAACGAATATTTATACGTCCACTCATCCTTCAGCTCTCACTTTTCCTGCTCAGCTTTCCTGATCTTTGAGCCATTTGGCAACTTTGCTGCACATTTGACTGCAAGTTTGTCTGCTAAACTAATTTTCAGGGCACGGTGAGTTTTAATGCAACTGGACAAGAGGCTTCGGCCAGAGGACCCATAGCGTCCCCCGCTGAGCTGTCCACGCTGTGCCTGCTGGAAATTATGCTAACCTTAAAATATAATTTAATATTAGTATCACAAGAAATGCTCAATGGTCCAGATAAAAGCCTCTCTGGGTCCGGATCCTGACCAGAGTCCACTAGTTGGTGACCACTGATCTACAGTGCTGTGAAAAAGTATTTGCCCCCTTACAGATTTCTTCTGTTTTTGCTTTTTTGTC
>VXCM01011026.1:0-15486 GCA_014773175.1 Lucifuga dentata | reverse complement strand
CAGCGAATATAATGTCTATTTTTTGTCAAAGTAACTTTATTTCACTGATCCAACACAGAGTTGCAAGGAAGACAGTGTACACCACTGACAGGGAATATAGCCCCACGAAAACACGGCTTTTACTGAAAAATTAAAATAGCCATGCCTTTTACAATCCAGCATTAAGTGTTAGAAAGTGAAACATTGAATTTTAAGGTATGTGTATCACCTGGACATTTGATTTTGAAAGATTAGGGATTTGAAAAAATGCATTTTTCTGATTTGGAACAAGTTGTCAGTAATTTAACATGTATACAGGCAATAGTTATGAGTTAAACCTGCAAACTCACTGGTATGGTCCTTTACTGAACAAATACACTGCAATTGATTATTAAAATATGCACTACAGTTGCTTGATTTTTACATTGTGCTTTGTGTTTCTCAGAGGAAGCATCCAAATCACTCACTTCTGACAACAAAAGACACCAGTCATTCTGAGATGAGTCAGCAGCCCTGAACATCTGAACAAAGTCAAAGAGGCCTTGCAGCCTCCCTTCAATCAAGCAAAACTTGAATTTGGACACTGTGCATCTCAAACTGCAGTCAGTAGACTAATATTTGATTTTGTGATTGATGATATTCAGTCTTTCTCATTGGTTGAGCAGCCTTAATTCAAAAAACTTGCAGAGGGAATCAATGGTGGCAAAAGAGTTATGAGCAGAAAGACACGAGTCCAGCGTATTGAGAGGGAATTTGCTGCCATGAAAGAAACCTTGACTTCAAAACTTCAGAATGTGACAAGTGTGAGCACAGCAGCAAATATGTGGACTGCACAAGTTTCTTTGGTATGACATGCAGAGGTGTAAAGAGTAATAAAATATTGTACTCAAGTAAAAGTACTGTTACTTTGACAAACTTTTACTCAAAAGTAAAAGTGCTTGTGTAAAAATGTACTTAAGTAAAAGTAAAAAGTATTTTGTTTCAAATGTACTGTGAGTAAAAAGTACTGAGTTACACTTTATGTTACCAAAAAATGCAAAAAATACATACATTTTAAATAATTTCAATGAAAAATATAGACGCAAGCTTCAATAAGCGGGATCCGAGGACGTGCGACGACTTGATGAATGATTCAGTTTTAGCAGAAGTTGAGTGCACAGATATTCACCAAGTTTGGTGAAAATAGACCCAATCATTCATGAGATATCGCAGTTTTTGTTGACTAATCTACGCCGACTCAAATTTGGCAGCCAATTACAGCAAAATGGTAGTACTTTCTATAGCCTTACTATTATTACTATATTATACCTACTACTGTACCTTACTATAATTACTATAGTTGTACTATACACTTACTATAGCGTTTCTATAAACTTATTATAGTGTCTATAGTCTTACTATACACTTAATATAATCTTACTATACACTTACGATACTCTTACTATACACTTACTATAGTCTTACTATACACTATAGTCTTACAACAGACTTACTATAGTCTTACTATACACTTACGATAGTCTTACTATACACTTACTATACACTTACTATACACATACTATAGTCTTACTATACACTTACTGTAGTCTTTTTATACACCTACTATAGTCTTACTATACAATTACTGCACACTATAGTCTTTTTATACAACTACTATAATCTTACTATACACTTACTACACACTTAAAATAGTGTTACTATACACTCATATTAGTCTTACTATACAATTCCTATTGTCTTTTTATACACTTACTATAGTCTTACTATACACTTATTATAGTCTTCCTATACATTTACTATATAGTCTTATACACTTCCTATACACCTACAATAGTATTACTATACACTTAATATAGTCTTACTATACACTTAATATAGATTTACTATATACTTACTATAGCATTTACTATACACTTACTATCGTCTTTTTATATACCTGTTACAGTCTTACTATGCACTTACTATAGTCTTACTATAATCTTACCATACACTTACTATGGTCGTACTATAGTCTTACTATACACTTACTATAGTCTTACTAGAGTCTTACTATACACTTACTATAGTCTTTTTACACACTTACTATAGTCTTTTTATACACTTAACATAGTCTTTTTATACACTAACTGCAGTTTTATTATACACTTACTATAGTCTTACTATACACTTATTATAGTCTTACTATACACTTACTACGTATACACTTACTATAGTCTTACTATACATTTACTATAGACTTACTATACTCTTATATTAGTCTTACTATACAATTACTACAGCCTTTTTATAAACTTACTAAAGTAACTATACACTTATTATAGTCTTGCTATACACTTACTATAGTCTNTTATAAACTTACTAAAGTAACTATACACTTATTATAGTCTTGCTATACACTTACTATAGTCTTACTATACACTTACTATACTCTTCCTGTACACTTACTATAGTCTTAGTATACACTTATATTTGTCTTACTATACAATTACTATAGTCTTTTTATACACCTACTATAGTCTTACTATACACTTACTATAGTCTTACTAAACACTTAATATAGACTTACTATACACTTATATTAGTCTTACTATACAATTACTATAGTCTTTTTATGCATCTACTATAGTCTTACTACACGCTTACTACACACTTAGTATAGTCTTACTATACACTTACTATAGTCTTTTTATACACTTACTATAGCCTTACTATACACTTACTATAGTATTACTATCCAATTAATATAGTCTTTTTATACACTTACTATAACCTTATTATACACTTATTATAGTCTTACTATAATCTTACTATACACTTACTGTATAGTATTACTATACAATTAATATAGTCTTTTTATACACTTACTATAACCTTACTATACACTTATTATAGTCTTACTATACATTTACTATAGTCATAATATAGACTTACTATAGTATTAATATACACTTACTATAGTCTTTTTATACACTTACTATAGTCTTTTTATACATTTACTATTGTCGTACTATACACTTACTATAGTCTTACTATACATTTACTATAGACTTACCATACACTTATATTAGTCTTACTATACAATTGCTATAGTCTTTTTATACACTTACTAAAGTATTACTATACACTTACTACAAACTTACTGTAGTCTTACTATACACTTACTATAGTATTACTATACAATTAATATCATCTTTTTATACACTTACTATAGCCTTACTATACACTTATTATAGTCTTACTAGACACTTGCTATACACTTACTATACACTTACTATAGTCTTACTATAGTTTTACTATAGTCTTACTATACACTTACTATGGTAGTACTATAGTCTTACTATACACTTACTATAGTTCTTACTATAGTCTTACTATCGTCTTACTATCGTCTTACTATACACTTACTATAGTCTTACTATACACTTATAGTCTTTCTGTACACTTACTATAGTCTTATTATACACTTACTACATCTTTTTTTACTTAGTATAGTCTTACTATACACTTACTATACTCTTACTATACACTTGCTATGGTCGTACTATAGTCTTGCTATACACTTACCATGGTCGTACTATAGTCTTACTATACGTTTACTATAGTTCTTGCTATAGTCTTACTGTAGTCTTACTATACACTTACTATAGTTCTTACTATAGTGTTATAGTCTTACTAGACACTTACTATACTCTTACTATACACTTACTATACACTTACTATGGTCGTACTATAGTCTTACTATACGCTTACTATAGTTCTTGNCACTTACTATACACTTACTATGGTCGTACTATAGTCTTACTATACGCTTACTATAGTTCTTGCTATAGTCTTACTGTAGTCTTACTATACACTTACTATAGTCTTACTATACACTTACTATAGTCTTAATATACACTTGTAGACTTACTAGGCACATAATATAGTCTTACTATACACTTACTAGAGTCTAAATATACACTTACTATAGTTCTTGCTATAGACTTACTATAGTTTTACTATAGTCTTACTATAGTTTTAATATGCACTTACTATAGTCTTACTATACACTTACTATAGTCTTACTATACACTTACTATAGTCTTAATATACACTTGTAGACTTACTAGGCACATAATATAGTCTTACTATACACTTACTAGAGTCTAAATATACACTTACTATAGTTCTTGCTATAGACTTACTATAGTTTTACTATAGTCTTACTATAGTTTTAATATGCACTTACTATAGTCTTACTATACACTTACTATAGTTCTTACTATAGTCTTACTATACACTTACTATAGTTCTTACTATAGTCTATTATAGTCTTACTAGACACTTACTATACTCTTACTATACACTTACTATAGTCTTAATATATTCTTACTATACACTTACTATAGTCTTTTTATTCACTTACTACAATCTTTTTTTTTACTTAGTATAGTCTTACTGTACACTTACTATAGTCTTACTATAGTCTTACTATACACTTACTATAGTTTTACTCTACACTTACTATAGTCTTACTATACAGTTACTATAGTCTTACTAGAGTCTTAATATACACTTACTATAGTTCTTGCTATAATCTTACTATAGTCTTATTATAGTCTTACTATAGTTTTAATATGCACTTACTTTCATCTTACTAAAATCTTACTATACACTTACTATAGTTCCTACTATAGTCTTATTATAGTCTTACTATACACTTACTATAGTTCTTATTATAGTCTATTATAGTCTTACTAGACACTTACTATAGTCTTACTATACACTTACTACAAACTTACTGTCGTCTTACTATACACTTACTATAGTCTTTTTATACACTTACTATAGTCTTAGTATACACTTACTATAGTATTACTATACAATTAATATCATCTTTTTATACACTTACTATAGCCTTACNGTATACACTTACTATAGTATTACTATACAATTAATATCATCTTTTTATACACTTACTATAGCCTTACAATACACTTATTATAGTCTTACTAGACACTTACTAGACACTTACTATAGTTTTACTATACACTTCTATTAATCTTATTATAAAATTACTAGTCTTTTTTATACACTTACTATAGTCTTACTATACACTTATAGTCTTTCTGTACACTTACTATAGTCTTTTTATGCACTTACTACAATCTTTTTTTACTTAGTATAGTCTTACTATACACTTGCTATACTCTTAATATACACTTACTATACACTTACTATGGTCGTACTATAGTCTTACTATACGCTTACTATAGTTCTTGCTATACTCTTACTGTAGTCTTACTGTACACTTACTATAGTTCTTACTATAGTGTTATAGTCTTACTAGACACTTACTATAGTCTTACTATACACTTACTATAGTCTTAATATACACTTGTAGTCTTACTAGGCACATAATATAGTCTTACTATACACTCACTATAGTTTTACTATACACATATTAATCTTACTATACAGTTACTAGTCTTTTTTATACACTTACTATAGTCTTACTATACACTTACTATAGTCTTTTTATACACTTACTATAGTCTTACTATACACTTACTATAGTCTTACTATACACTTACTATAGTCTTAATATACACTTGTAGTCTTACTAGGCACATAATATAGTCTTACTATACACTCACTATAGTTTTACTATACACATATTAATCTTACTATACAGTTACTAGTCTTTTTTATACACATACTATAGTCTTACTATACACTTACAGTCTTTCTATACACTTACTGTAGTCTTTTTATGCACTTACTGCAATCTTTTTTTACTTAGTATAGTCTTACCATACACTTACTATAGTTTTACTATACACTTATAATCTTACTATACACTTACAGTCTTAATATACACTTACTATAGTCTTACTAGGCACATCATATAGTCTTACTATACACTTACTATAGTTTTACTCTACACTTATATTAGTCTTACTATACAATTACTATAGTCTTTTTTATACACTTACTATAGTCTTACTATACACTTATAGTCTTTCTATACACTTACTGTAGTCTTTTTATGCACTTACTACAGTCTTTTTTTACTTAGAATAGTCGTACTATACACTTACTATACTCTTACTATACACTTACTATGGTCCTACTATAGTCTTACTATACACTTACTACAGTCTTACTAGAGTCTTACTATACACTTACTATAGTTCTTGCTATAGTCTTACCATAGTCTTACTATACACTTACTATAGTTCTTACTATAGTGTTATTATAGTCTTACTAGACACTTACTGTAGTCTTACTATACACTTACTATAGTCTTAATATACACTTGTAGTCTTACTAGGCACATAATATAGTCTTACTATACACTCACTATAGTTTTACTATACACATATTAATCTTACTATACAGTTACTAGTCTTTTTTATACACATACTATAGTCTTACTATACACTTACAGTCTTTCTATACACTTACTGTAGTCTTTTTATGCACTTACTGCAATCTTTTTTTACTTAGTATAGTCTTACCATACACTTACTATAGTTTTACTATACACTTATAATCTTACTATACACTTACAGTCTTAATATACACTTACTATAGTCTTACTAGGCACATCATATAGTCTTACTATACACTTACTATAGTTTTACTCTACACTTATATTAGTCTTACTATACAATTACTATAGTCTTTTTTATACACTTACTATAGTCTTACTAGACATTTATTGTCTTTCCATACACTTACTATAGTCTTACGATAGTCTTACTATACACTTTCTATAGTCTTACTATACACTTATAGTCTTAATATACACTTACTATAGTCTTACTATATTCTTACTATACACTTACTATAGTCTTTTTATTCACTTACTACAATCTTTTTTTTTAGTTAGTATAGTCTTACTGTACACTTACTATAGTCTTACTATAGTCTTACTATACATTTATTATAGTTTTACTATACACTTACTATAGTCTTACTAGAGTCTTCATATACACTTACTATAGTTCTTGTTATAGTCTTACTATAGTCTTACTATAATCTTACTATAGTTTTAATACGCACTTACTATAGTCTTACTAGAATCTTACTATAAACTTACAATAGTTCTTACTATAGTCTTACTATAGTCTTACTATACACTGATATTTGCCTTACTATACAGTTACTATAGCGTTTTTATACATCTACTGTAGTCTTACTATACACTTTCTATAGTCTTTTTATAGACTTACTATGGTCGTACTATGGATTGACTATACACTTACTATAGTCTTTCTAGTCTTACTATACACTTACTATAGTCTTTTTATACACTTATATTAGTCCTACTATACAATTACTATAGTCTTTTTACACACTTACTGAAGTATTACTATACACTTATTATAGACTTACTATACACTTACTATAGTCTTTCTAGAGTCTTACTATACACTTACTGTAGTCTTACTATACACTTACTATAGTATTACTATACACTTACTATAGTGTTACTATACACATACTATAGTGTTACTATACACTTACAATAGTTTTTATGCACTTCCTACAGTCTTTTTCTATACTTACTATAGCCTTACTATACAATTACTATAGTCTTTTTTATACACTTACTATAGTCTTACTATACACTTAGTCTTTCTATACACTTACTATAGTCTTACTATACACTTACTATAGTCATACTATACATTTACTATAGTCTTACTATAGTCTTATTATACACGTACTATAGTCTTTTTATGCACTTACTACAATCTTTTTATATACTTAGTATAGCCTTACTATACACTTACTTTAGTCTTACTATACACTTACTGTCGTCTTACTATAGTCTTACTATACACTTACTATAGTCTTACTATATACTTACTGTAGTCTTACTATATACTTACTATAGTCTTAGTATACACTTACTATAGTCTTTTTATACACTTACTTTAGCCTTACTATACATTTACTATAGACTTACTTTACACTTACTATAATCTTTCTATACTTTTACTATAGTCTTACTATACACTTACTAGTCTTTTTATACACTTACTATATTCTTACTATACACTTACTATAGTCTTACTACAGACTTACTGTAGTCTTACTAAACACTTATAGTCTTAGTATACACTTACTATCGTCTTACAATACACTTACTATAGTCTTAATATACACTTGTAGTCTTACTAGGCACATAATATAGTCTTACTATACACTTACTATAGTTTTACTATACACTTATATTAATCTTACTATACAGTTACTAGTCTTTTTTATACACTTACTATAGTCTTACTGTACACTTATAGTCTTTCTATACACTTACTGTAGTCTTTTATACCCTTACTACAGTCTTTTTTTACTTAGAATAGTCTTACTATACACTTACTATACTCTTACTATACACTTACTACGGTCCTACGATAGTCTTACTATACACTTACTATAGTCTTACTAGAGTCTTACTATACACTTACTATAGTTCTTACTATAGTGTTATTATAGTCTTACTAGACACTTACTATAGTCTTTTTATGCACTTACTACAATATTGTTTTTACATAGTATACTCTTACTATACACTTACTATAGTCTTGCTATACACTTATAGTCTTAATATACACTTACTGTACTCTTACTAGGCACATAATATAGTCTTTCTATACACTTACTATAGTCTTAATATACACTTACTATATTCTTACTATACACTTACTATGGTCTTTTTATTCACTTACTACAATCTTTTTTTTTTTTCTTAGCATAGTCTTACTGTACACTTACTATAGGCTTGCTATAGTCTTACTATACACTTACTATAGTCTTACTAGATTCTTAATATACACTTACTATAGTTCTTGCTATAGTCTTAGGATAGTTTTACTATAGTCTTACTATAGTTTTAATATGCACTTACTATAGTCTTACTAGAATCTTACTATACACTTACTATAGTTCTTACTATAGTATGTCTATAGTCTTACTATACACTGATATTTGCCTTACTATACAATTACTATAGTCTTTTTATACATCTACTGTAGTCTTACTATACACTTAGTACACACTTAATATAGTCTTACTATACACTTACTATAGGATTACTATACAATTAATATAGTCTTTTTATACACTTACTATAGCCTTACTATACACTTATATTCTTAGTATACACTTACTATAGTCTTTTTTATACACTTACTATAGCCTTAGTATACATTTACTATAATGATACTATACATTTACTGTAGTCTTTTTATACACTTACTATAGTCTTACTATACATTTACTGTAGTCTTACTATACACTTTCTATAGTCTTTTTATAGACTTACTATGGTCGTACTATAGATTTATGATACACTTACTATAGTCTTTCTAGTCTTACTATACACTTACTGTAGTCTTACTATACACTTACTATAGTATTACTATACACTTACTATAGTGTTACTACACACTTACTATAGTTTTTATGCACTTACTACAGTCTTTTTATATACTTACTATACATTTACTATAGCCTTACTTTATACTTACTATAGTCTTTCTATACACTTATAGTCTTAATATACACTTACTGTACTCTTACTAGGCACATAATATAGTCTTTCTATACACTTACTATAGTCTTAATATACACTTACTATATTCTTACTATACACTTACTATGGTCTTTTTATTCACTTACTACAATCTTTTTTTTTTTTCTTAGCATAGTCTTACTGTACACTTACTATAGGCTTGCTATAGTCTTACTATACACTTACTATAGTCTTACTAGAGTCTTACTATACACTTACTATAGTTCTTGCTATAGTCTTACCATAGTCTTACTATACACTTACTATAGTTCTTACTATAGTGTTATTATAGTCTTACTAGACACTTACTATAGTCTTTTTATGCACTTACTACAATATTGTTTTTACATAGTATACTCTTACTATACACTTACTATAGTCTTGCTATACACTTATAGTCTTAATATACACTTACTGTACTCTTACTAGGCACATAATATAGTCTTTCTATACACTTACTATAGTCTTAATATACACTTACTATATTCTTACTATACACTTACTATGGTCTTTTTATTCACTTACTACAATCTTTTTTTTTTTTCTTAGCATAGTCTTACTGTACACTTACTATAGGCTTGCTATAGTCTTACTATACACTTACTATAGTCTTACTAGATTCTTAATATACACTTACTATAGTTCTTGCTATAGTCTTAGGATAGTTTTACTATAGTCTTACTATAGTTTTAATATGCACTTACTATAGTCTTACTAGAATCTTACTATACACTTACTATAGTTCTTACTATAGTATGTCTATAGTCTTACTATACACTGATATTTGCCTTACTATACAATTACTATAGTCTTTTTATACATCTACTGTAGTCTTACTATACACTTAGTACACACTTAATATAGTCTTACTATACACTTACTATAGGATTACTATACAATTAATATAGTCTTTTTATACACTTACTATAGCCTTACTATACACTTATATTCTTAGTATACACTTACTATAGTCTTTTTTATACACTTACTATAGCCTTAGTATACATTTACTATAATGATACTATACATTTACTGTAGTCTTTTTATACACTTACTATAGTCTTACTATACATTTACTGTAGTCTTACTATACACTTTCTATAGTCTTTTTATAGACTTACTATGGTCGTACTATAGATTTATGATACACTTACTATAGTCTTTCTAGTCTTACTATACACTTACTGTAGTCTTACTATACACTTACTATAGTATTACTATACACTTACTATAGTGTTACTACACACTTACTATAGTTTTTATGCACTTACTACAGTCTTTTTATATACTTACTATACATTTACTATAGCCTTACTTTATACTTACTATAGTCTTTCTATACACTTATAGTCTTAATATACACTTACTGTACTCTTACTAGGCACATAATATAGTCTTTGTATACACTTACTATAGTCTTAATATACACTTACTATAGTCTTACTATATTCTTACTATACACTTACTTACTTACTTAGTCTTTTTATTCACTTACTACAATCTTTTTTTTTACTTAGTATAGTCTTACTGTACACTTACTATAGTCTTGCTATAGTTTTACTATACACTTACTATACACTTACTATAGTCTTACTAGAGTCTTAATATACACTTACTATAGTTCTTGCTATAGTCTTACGATAGTTTTACTATAGTCTTACTATAGTTTTAATATGCACTTACTATAGTCTTACTATAATCTTACTATACACTTACTATAGTTCTTACTATAGTCTTACTATAGTCTTATTATACACTTACTATAGTCTTACTATAGTTCTTACTATAGTCTATTATAGTCTTACTAGACACTTACTATACTCTTACTACACACTTACTATAGTCTTAATATATTCTTACTATACATTTACTATAGTCTTTTTATTCACTTACTACAATCTTTTTTTTTACTTAGTATAGTCTTACTGTACACTTACTATAGTCTTACTATACACTTACTATAGTTTTACTATACACTTACTATAATCTTACTATACACTTACTATAGTCTTACTAGAGTCTTAATATACACTTACTATAGTTCTTGCTATAGTCTTACGATAGTTTTACTATAGTCTTACTATAGTTTTAATATGCACTTACTATAGTCTTACTATAATCTTACTATACACTTACTATAGTTCTTACTATAGTCTTACTATAGTCTTATTATACACTTACTATAGTCTTACTATAGTTCTTACTATAGTCTATTATAGTCTTACTAGACACTTACTATACTCTTACTACACACTTACTATAGTCTTAATATATTCTTACTATACATTTACTATAGTCTTTTTATTCACTTACTACAATCTTTTTTTTTACTTAGTATAGTCTTACTGTACACTTACTATAGTCTTACTATACACTTACTATAGTTTTACTATACACTTACTATAATCTTACTATACACTTACTATAGTCTTACTAGAGTCTTAATATACACTTACTATAGTTCTTGCTATAGTCTTACTATAGTCTTATTATAGTCTAACTATAGTTTTAATATGTACTTACTTTCGTCTTACTAAAATCTTACTATACACTTACTATAGTTCTTACTGTAGTCTTACTATACACTTACTATAGTTCTTACTATAGTCTATTATAGTCTTACTAGACACTTACTATAGTCTTACTATACACTTACTATAGTCTTACTAGAGTCTTAATATACACTTACTATAGTTCTTGCTATAGTCTTACTATAGTCTTATTATAGTCTAACTATAGTTTTAATATGTACTTACTTTCGTCTTACTAAAATCTTACTATACACTTACTATAGTTCTTACTGTAGTCTTACTATACACTTACTATAGTTCTTACTATAGTCTATTATAGTCTTACTAGACACTTACTATAGTCTTACTATACACTTACTATAGTTCTTACTATAGTCTATTATAGTCTTACTAGACACTTACTATAGTCTTACTATACACTTACTACAGTCTTTCCATACACTTACTATAGTCTTACTACAGACTTACTATAGTTGCACTACACACTTACTATAGTCTTACTATACACTTACTAGTCTTACTATATACTTACTAGAGTTTTAGTGTACACTTACTATAGCGTTACTATACATTTACTATTTACATTTTCTTTTTATAGACTTATTATAGTGTTACTTATTATAGTCTTTTTATACACTTACTATAGTCTGTTTATACACTTACTATAGCACCTTATACATTTACTATAGTCTTACTTCCCACTTACAATAGTTTTACTATACACTTACTATCATCTTGGTACAAACTTACTATAGTCTTACTAAACACTTACAATAGCCTTTTTATACACTTTTTATAGTCTTACCATACACTTTTTATAGTCTTACCATACACTTGCTATAGTCTTACCATACACTTGCTATAGTCTTACCATACACTTGCTATAGTCTTACTACAGACTTACTATAGTCTTACAGACTTACTTTAGTCTTACTGCACACTTATTATAGTCTTACTACATACTTACTATAGTCTTTTTATACACTTACTATAGCCTTACTATACACTTAATATAGTCTTTTAACACACTTAGTATAGCCTTACTTTACACTTACTATACACTTAGTATAGTCTTCCTACACACTTACTTCGGCTTCTCACTGGTGTTAATAGACGACATCACATTGCCCCACTCCTGGCTTCCCTCCACTGGTTCCCTGTTCGATTTAGAATTGAGTTTAAGATTTTATTAATCACTTTTAAAGCACTCCTGGGTCTGGCTCCATCTTACATTACTGAAATGTTGACTCCATGTGAGTCAGTTCTCAGCCTTAGGTCTTCAGGTGGGACCATTCTGGCTGTTCCAAAGTCGAGGCTGAAATCCAAAGGTGACTGTGCTTTTGCCATCAGGGCCCTTCTACTTTGGAAAGACCTGCCTGAGGAGATAATGCTCTCAGATTCAGTGTCTTCTTTTAAATCTCTTCTTAAAACCCATTTTTATAGACTTGCTTTTATGTGTTGTCATCCTTAAATTGTCCTTTTTTTGCTTTTATTGTCTTATCTGTATTTGTATGTTCATTTATTAGTGTTGTATTGATTTTTATTTAATTTTTTTACCTATTCCCTTGTTTATCATTTGTGTCCTTGTTTTATTGGTAGCTTAACTGAACTTTTCCTGAATTTTGTCCTGCCTGTCTGGCTTTCTGCTGTTATATTGTATTGCTTTGTCTGTCAAATCACTTTGTAAACTCTGTTTTTAAAGGTGCTATATAAATAAAGTTATTACCATAGTCTTATACACTTACTATAGTAAGTGTATAAGTATAGTAAGACTACATTAATTTATAGTAACACTATACTAAGTGTATAGTAAAACTATATTAATTGTATAATAAGAGTGTAGTAATTGTTTAGTAAGACTATATTAAATGTATAGGAAGGTTAAGGAAAAGTAAGTTATGGACTAAAATGCAAGCATGCTTGTTGCAGCACCACCTTCAGGCCAATCCGCATACTTTTTTTTTTCCGAGTAGGGGGTGAGATGTTGAACCAATAGATGTTGAACCAGTAGTGGGTGAGATGTTGAACTGTTAAGTTTTAGTTGCTGTAGTTTTTACAATGTTTGAGGAAGAAATGCTTAAACCAAAATTTGCAAAAANAGTTTTAGTTGCTGTAGTTTTTACAATGTTTGAGGAAGAAATGCTTAAACCAAAATTTGCAAAAATTTCAAAATGGCGGACAAGGTACAAGTTGGAAAGGGGTGTGGCTTAAATGGATAGATGCATCTTAGCCCAAGTAATACAGAGAAAAAAAAAAATTTGATTCTATGATCTACAGTTTAGAAGTTATTGATAAGTTTACTGTGGGTGTTACAGCACCCCCATCAGGTCAATTTATGATTCATTTTATGCAGATGTCTGTAGTGAACATGAACATGTCCACCAAGTTTGGTTACAGTAGACTAATTCCTTCAGGAGATATACCACATGTTGTACAATTAGCCACGCCTACAACTTTCTTAGTCAATTGCAGCAAAATGATACAGTATCAAAAAACTGAAATGGTACTGTTTTCTGGCTTGGGCCAGACATGCCACATGCAAATTTTNACAGTATCAAAAAACTGAAATGGTACTGTTTTCTGGCTTGGGCCAGACATGCCACATGCAAATTTTGTTGACGATTGAGCCAAAATTGGAGGTGGAGATACGAAAAAACTGTTTCAGAAACAATTCAAAATGGGAGAAAATCTAGTCGTGGGGGAAGAGTTTGGAATATACCATTGGATGCATATAGATCCAGGGAAAAAAGAATTTTGATCGGTTGATGACTCAGTTTTTTCCAGACATGTTTAACAAACTTGTCCACCAATTCTGGTTCCATGAGATTAATTCCTTCAGGAGATATACCACATTTTATAGCAGATGTTGTAAAATTAGCCACGCCTACAACTTTGTCAACCAATTGCAGCAAAACAGTATGAATATCAAAAAAATCTAAAATGGTACTTTTTTTGGCTTGATCCAAACATGTCATATGCAAATTTTGGTGATGACTGAGCCAATACTAGAGGAAGAGGACAAAACTGTTTCAGAAACAATTCAAAATGGCAGAAAATTGAGTCAGGCATAAATGGGCGTGGCCTTGATGGATAGATGTGTATAGTACCAATCAAAGGTAAAAAGAATTTTGATTCTAGGACTTGCGATTCAAAACTTATAGGCCAATATATGCAAAAATTTTGAATTTCTTATTACAGCACCACCCTCAGGCCAATTGGTTTACATTTTGTCACCTGAGTAGCGCTGAAGTTTTTGTAGCTAACTGACATTGCTGTGGGCGATGCAGCCATGAAGAGATTTGTGAACAACATATGCTATTCCTTTATAATGGTGGCAATCTTCATTCAATCTGTGTTGGTTCTTACAGATCACTCGTGCCACTCAAAAAGGTACTATACCATTACGTTCTA
>VXCM01011022.1:0-15005 GCA_014773175.1 Lucifuga dentata | reverse complement strand
GTCTTACTATACACTTATATTAGTCTTACTATACAAGTAATAGTCTTTTTATACACTTACTATAGTTTTACTATATACTTCCTACACACTTACTATAGTCTTACTACACACTTACTATAGTCTTACTATAGTCTTTTTATACACGTACTATAGTCTTACTACACACTTGCTATAGTCTTTAATACTTAGTCTTACTATACATTTACTATAGTCTTAATATAGACTTACTACAGGCTTAATATATACTTACTACAGTCTCTTTATACATTTACTATAATCTTACTGTACATTTGCTAGTCTTACTGTACACTGACTATAGTCTTTTAATACACTTATTATAGCCTTACTATACACTTACTATAGTCTTATTATACACATACTATAGTTGTACTATAGTCTTAGTATACACTTACTTTAGTCTTACTTTACACTTATATTAGTCTTACTATACCATTAATATAGTCTTTTTATACACCTACTATAGTCTTACTATAAGCTTAATATACACTTACTATAGTCCTTTTATATAGTCTTACTACACTCTTCCTACACACTTAGTTAGGCTTCTCACTGGTTTTAATAGACGACATCACATTACCCCAATCCTGGCTTCCCTCCACTGGTTCTCTGTTTTAGAATTGAGTTTAAGATTTTATTAATCACTTTTAAAACACTCCTGGGTCTGGCTCCGTGTTACATTACTGAAATGTTGACTCCATATGAGCCAGTTCACAGCCTTAGATCCTCAGCTGGGACCCTTCTGGCTGTTCCGAAGTCGAGGCTGAAATCCAAAGGTGACCGTGCTTTTGCTATCAGGACCCTTCTACTTTGGAATGACCTGCCTGAGGAGATAAGGCTCACAGATTAAGTGCCTTCTTTTAGATCTCTTCTTAAAACCCATTTTTATAGACTTGCTTTTATGTGATGACATCCTTAAATTGTCCTTTTTATTGCTTTTGTTGTCTTATCTGTATTTATGTATTTGTTGTTTATTTTTGTGTTTTATTGGCTTTTATTTAATTTTTTTTCTATTTTAGTTTTTATCTATTCCCTTGTCTATCATTTGTTGTCCTTGTTTTATTGGTAGCTTAACTGAACTTTACCTGAATTTTGTCCTGCTCTTCTTTTGCCTGTCTCGCTTCCTGCTGTTATATTGTATTGCTTTGTCTGTCAAAGCACTTTGTAAACTGTTTTTAAAGGTGCTATATAAATAAAATTATCATCACCATAGTCTTACTACCCATTTACTACACACTACAGTTTTAGTGTACACTTACTATAGTCTTTTTATACACTTACTATACTGATATACTTACTATAGTAAGACTGTAGTAAGTGTATAGTAAGTCNTCTTTTTATACACTTACTATACTGATATACTTACTATAGTAAGACTGTAGTAAGTGTATAGTAAGTCTTTAATAAGCGTATAGTAAGATTATAGTTAGTGTGTACTAAGACTATAATAATTGCAAAGTAAGACTGTAGTAAGTGTATAGTAAGACTACATTAAGTGTATTGTAACACTATAGTTGTGTTACAACTACATTTGTGGAACAAATCACTTGTATGGACAGTGTCAAAATAGACCATGTGTAAAGTAAAACTATATTAATTGTATAAGACTGTAGTAATTGCAATAGTAAGTCTATATTAAGTGTATAGGAAGGCTATGGTAAGGTAAAGTAAGTTATGGACTAAAATGCAAGCATGCTTGTTGCAGCACCACCTTCAGGCCAATCTGCATATTTTTTTTCCCCGAATATTAGGTGAGATGTTGAACCAATTTATTAAGTTTTAGTCCAAAATTTGCAAAAAATTCAAAATGGCTGNGTAGGTGAGATGTTGAACCAATTTATTAAGTTTTAGTCCAAAATTTGCAAAAAATTCAAAATGGCTGACAAGCTACGAGTTGGAAAGGGGTATGGCTTAAATGATAGATGCATCTTAGCCCAAGGAATACAGAGAAAAGAATTTTGCTTCTACAATCTATGTTATCTAAGTTATTGATGAAAGTTTACTGTGGGTGTTATAGCACCCCCATCAGGTCAATTTATGATTCATTTTATGCAGATATCTGCAGTGAACATGTCCACCAAGGTTGGTTACAGTAGACCAATTCCTTCAGGAGATATACCACATGTTGTACAATTAGCCACGCCTACAACTTTCTCAGCCAATTGCAGCAAAATGATTCAGAGTATCAAAAAACTGAAATGGTACTGTTTTCCGGCTTTGGCCAGACATGCCACATGCAAATTTGGGTGATGGTTGAGCCAAAATTGGAGGCGGAGATACGAAAAAACTGTTTCAGAAACAATTCAAAATGGGAGAAAATCTAGTCGTGGAGGGAGAGTGTGGAATATACCATTGGATGCATATAGATTTCGATTGGTTGATGACTCAGTTTTTTTCCAGCCGTGTTTAACAAACATGTCCACCAAGGCTGGTTACATGAGATTAATTCCTTCAGGAGAGATACCACATTTTATAGCAGATGTTGTAAAATTAGTCACGCCTACAACTTTGTCAGCCAACTGCAAAACAGTAAAGAATATTAAAAAAAAAAAAAAAAAAAAAATCTAAAGTGGTACTTTTGTTTTGGTCCAAACATGTCATATGCAAATTTTGGCGATGATTGAGCCAAAACTGGAGGAGAACAAAACTGTTTCAGAAACAATTCAAAATGGCAGAAAATCTAGTCAGGAATAAATGGGNGAGAACAAAACTGTTTCAGAAACAATTCAAAATGGCAGAAAATCTAGTCAGGAATAAATGGGCGTGGCCTTTATGGATAGATGTGTATAGTTTTAATTAAAAGGTAAAAAGAATTTTGATTCTAGGACTTGCGATTCAAAAGTTATAGGCCAATATATGCAAAAANAAAGGTAAAAAGAATTTTGATTCTAGGACTTGCGATTCAAAAGTTATAGGCCAATATATGCAAAAATGTTGAATTTCTTATTGTAGCACCACCCTCAGGCTGATTGGTTTACATTTGATCACTGCACTGAAGTTTTTGTAGCTAACTGACATTGCTGTGGGAGATGCAGCCGTGAAGAGATTTGTGAACAACATATGCTATTCCTTTATAATGGAGGCAATCTTCATTCAATCTGCGTTAGTTCTTACAGATCACACCGTGCCACTCAAAAAGGTACTATACCATTACGTTCTACACAAAGTATATATTTAACCATGATCCAGAATGTGCTTGTTAGTTCTGCAAGTATTGTTGCTGCATCATGATTTTCTAAACTGGACAATTTTATTTCTACAACATCTTAAAAGAAAAATCCCTCAAGCCATATTTGTACTTTGGTAAACTAACAGAAATGTTGCCAAGACAACAAAACAACTCCTGCCAGGACTTGAACCTGGTACTTCCATGTACAGAATGGATGCGTTACCATGATACACCACAGGAGTTTGGTGTGAGCTTGCTGCAACATCCTACAGGCAACATAAAGCTCAGGCTGCTGGTGATGTTAAAGCGCCTCTAATGCAAGCACACCAAGTCAGCCTGGAAAGCTGAAATCTAACATTTAGAGAAGCAAGAATGATACTCTGCAAAACAGCAAGCAAGTTCTGGATGACAGGTTACCAGTTTATATAAAAACACAAAGTGCATGTGGCCTGTTTTGATGTTGTCCATACAAGTGATTTGTTCCACAAATGTAGAAATCTGAGAAGAGTTTAACATTGTTCGGGATGCCACTGCAGAGTATCTTAAAACAAATGAGTCACAAGGCTGACAATTTTATGCCAATAAATTAGTGCAAAAATCACTTTATGAGTTTACCTACAATACTGGAAAAAAAAATAATAATTTCTGCACGAACAATAGTATCAGTCATTTTTATCCACTGGGTGGGTTTGGCCCACTCAGTTTCACCAGAGCCCCGTTTGCCAGAACATTTCCAGGTGAATCCAGACAGGTCTCTATGGCAACCATAGCAACTGGGTAGCAAGGTAAGCTACCTGCTACAACTCACCTTGTCTGGCAAGCCTGTACTTTGCCTGTTTCCACCTCCCACGGCGAGGACGCGGGGTTGGATTTTGGGAGGCATAAATTTGGACTAATTAACATTACTTGCCATCCTGGCTCACAATTCAAATTTTCACCAAAATTTGCCAATTTCAGTTTTTTGGATTATATATCAATGTCATTATTTACTGCCAATTTTTTTCCAAGTCAGTTGTAAAGTAGTTGAAGTTTCAATTATTTTTAATAGCTGCCAAATTGGGCCACTTCAATTTGTCATTTTTGTCCATTAAATGAGAGAAATGCGTCCATAAATTGTGAGAAATTCATCCGAAAGAAATGTGTCCAGAAATTGCGAGAAATGAGTCCATAAAATGTGAGAAATTCATCCATGGGAAAAATGCCAAATGCAAAAAAATTGAGCCATGCGAGGAAATTGAGCCATAAAACAACAAATTCATCCAAAGACCAAACATCTCTACAATTATAACCTTATACATTATATGGAATAACTCACTTACCATTATGGCCTTACTTGTGTGGCTGCACATCTTGTTGGTAGCTCCCACCACAGGAAGTCCAGGAAACCAGCCTCTGCTGGATCAAGTAACTCAGTCTGAAAGATATTAAAACACAGAAATTCATAAGGATGTGTTGATGATGGAACGAGGTCATTTTAAACCTGAGTGTGTTATAGTTGACCTATCATTATTAACGGTCAGGTGATGATGTCTTCATGTAGGTAGCTGCCACCTAACAGGATGACCAGGTGGCTTCAACTGTATGTACAAAGCAAGAAGTGTATACTAGGAACTTCAACTGTATGTACATAATGCGGAGTTGTATTTTGTGCTGCCAGTAACATTAGCTACTAGTTTTGTCCTCACCAAGTTTAAGAACAAAATAACCGTGTTAATATTAGCTGCAAGTTTCAGTCATTTTAAGACTCACAATACTGCCACTATAAATAACATTAGCTTGGCCATTAAACATCAAGATGAGTTTAACCACTAACTGATTAAATATCAACTTACCATCATCTCCACTGAGGCTGATGCTTCCTTCCCACAGGTGGTTGTGCAAGAAATTCTTCCATAAAATACGAGAAATGCATCCAAATGAAATTCATCCATGAGAGAAGTGTCAAAAGTGATAAATTGAGCCACAAAATGAAAAATTGAGCCACAAAATCTGAGAAATTTGACAAAAATGAAATTGTCCAAATGCAAATCTACTCTACCCAACGTACACCTGAAGCATAAGAATTAAGAGTTGTCAGCATATTGTACTGCTGTTCCTTGGGTTTGAACTGTAGGGAGTGTGTGTAGCAGCAGCACCACACATGTATCTCAAGTAAAACACGCAGCATAACATATTGTAGCATCCATGCTAACATCTCAGCAGTAACAAGCCGTGCCAACACCTGCTAAACATGCAGCACCAACAAGCTGGCTAACACGTCAACATGCTGAACAACTTAACAGCCTGAACACACACCATCATTTCAATTCAGCCATTAACAGCTCAAACTGAATTTTTACAGTTCATAATTTGCCAGCAATGCATGTCATTTGCAATATTAAAACCATGTGCAGGTTAGCATAAAGCACAAAAGCAACACAGCAAAAAGGTTTTTAAAAAGTTTCCTACCTTTGACGTCTTCGGTGATGATCTGATCAGTTCCACCTGTTGGTCCTGGTTTGCATGTATGTGAGCGTGTGCATGTGTCACAGCAAAATTGAAAGCATTTTCAAACCGCCAAGCAGTAACAGCGATAGACCAGCAGCCCAACAAACAATATTAAAGCTGTTAGCACACTGCTAAACATGCTAACACCCACATAACAGCCACTAAAAGCCATAACTGACCTGCGAGCATGTTAGCCAAAATGCAGCACGTTTGCATGCATGTCAACCAAGACTAAGCACGGCAAGTCAAACAAATAACTGACTAAAAAAACAACAATTTCAGAGTTAAATCACAACCACATAGCATCATGAGCAGCACCAACATTTCAATTCAGCCATTAACAGCTCAAAACGGAATTTTTACAGCAGCAATAAAACTCATTTGCAATATTAAAACCATGCGCAGCTTAGCATACAGCACAAAAGCATTGCAACATGTTAGCATAAAGCACAAAAGCAACACAGCAAAAAGGTTTTTAAAAAGTTTCCTACCTTTGACGTCTTCGGTGATGATCTGATCAGTTCCACCTGTTGGTCCTGGTTTGCATGTATGTGAGCGTGTGTGCGTGTGAGCGCGTGTCACAGCAGCATTTAAAACATTCTCAAACCGCCAAACAAAACCAGCGATACAGACCAGCAGCCCAACAAACAATATTAAAGCTGTTAGCACACTGCTAAACATGCTAACACCCACACAGCAGCGACTACCAAAGCCGCTACTGACCTGTTAGCATGTTTGCTAACATGTCAACCAAGACTAAACACGGCAACTCAAACAAATAACTGACTAAAACAACAACTTCAGAGTTCTATCACCACACAACCACAACGGCATCATGACCAAAGCAACATACATGTTAAAACTAACAACAGCCAGCAGCAAAGTGAGATGAGGCATGATCCTACCTGTTAACAAAAGCTAGGTGACTGGAGCGACGAAGCTAACGTATAAGCTACATTTATGTGGTTGGGCCCTACCATAACTTAGTGACGAGAACTATTTCACAAAACTCACATTCATACTCGTGATCAACTCTAATAAAAATAAATGTAAGTAATATTAAATAAAGTAATTTGTAAATCTCGCCAGAGCTGGATGAATTGTAAATGTATTTGACCAAGTTTATTGATCTATGTATATGCTTGACTGTGTTGGTTTAGTCCATACCGCCAGTCAGGCTAGCGGAAGGGGCGGGGCCAGAAGTACCTGCATTCACGTTGGTGTAAAACCGAAATATCACAAATAAACTTGCTTTGATGAAGTTAAAGTGTGTAAACAACAAAGCCGTAGAGAGAAATTGAGGATTTAGAGTTTTAGTGTTCAAAGTACAAGTAATTGATTACATGATTTATCACGAAAAAGAGTAAAATTACTGTTAATGAAACTCGGTACTTCCTGTATGTATTTCATAATAAAAGCCCTCCAAGGAATGGATTCTACCGTGAACTATTGTGACGCTTGTATTGTGAAAGGAAAGCAGGAAGTTTGCGTTTCTGTTGACTGTACCTTAACTACTATCTAAAATTGCAAGCACAGGTGTTATGAATGAATTAATTAGGGGCTAAATCGGTATTTATGCAAAAAACAGAAATTCAAAACTGAATAATTCATGATGTACTGATGGAATGATCATGTGAAAATGGACATGAAGAGAAATTTACCACCAAAACAGTACAGAAATACATGCTGAATTTGCATCAACAGCACACATTAATGAACAAACAGAGGAGAGACCTATGACTTACAGTTCAATAGTTATAGGCCATAATGTAAACATGCTTATTACAGCGCCACCTTCAGGCCAGTCCATGTAATTTAATTTTCCTGAGTAGTGGGTGAGATGTTGAATAATCTTACATTTCTTTGCTGTAGCTTTTACGATATTTTAGAAAAAAAATCTTAAATTAAAATTTAAAAAAAAAAAAAAAAAAAAAATTCAAAATAGCGGACAAGCCATGAATTGAAAATGGGCGTGGCTTAAATGGATAGATGCATCTTAACCCAAGAAATACAGAGAAAATAGAATTTTGATTCTATGATCTACAGTTCAGAGGTTATTGATGAAAGTTTACTATGGTATATGTGTTATAGCGCCCCCATCAGGTCGGTTGATGACTTTTTTTTTTTTTTGCCGATTTGTTAGGGTACATGAACATGTTTACCAAGTTTGGTTACAGTAGACTAACCAAACTGTAACCAAACAGTTTGGTTAGTCTACTAACCATCTTGATGTTTAAATGTAATTCGTTACTTACACCCCTGATGACGTGTCACTGGACTGAAGAGGACAGTTTGGAGAGGAAATCTGCAGCATTGGCCTGAGCACGATGACCACTTGGAGCAGGTCCTCCTCCTTCATTATACCAGAAAGTTTTGCCCAAAGCTAAATTTTGATTAAATGTACACTAGATCTACAGTAGGGGTTTACACGTATGCAGTCTTTGATTGGGTTGGCTAAATGCCCTCATACTAAACTGCAACTGGGAAGGAAGAAAAGAAAAAAGTGATTTTTGGTTTTCTTGCCTTGTAAGCTGCTCTGTGGTCTTAAATTATAGGCCTTTATTTCATTGTTCTGTTGTTTTACAGTTTACCCTTCAATAAAAAATGTGTACATAAGTCATTTGATTGACATTTCTTTTCTGTTGTCTTTATATGTCTTTATATCTTTATGTCTTTATATGCACATTTGGCATTGGAAAATAATGGAAAGTCATCAAGTTACATGTCTTTAATATTACTGTAGTTGGATTATGTTACTGATTACATTTTTTTAACAGGTAATTAGTACTGGATTACATTTTTAAATTAACTTTCCGAACCCTGGTTACTGGATCCGTATGCTGACTGATTTAAAGTAATGCCTGTAACAATATTCCTGTCAATGTTCATTTATAAAAATCTCACTCCAGAGTATTCCAAAAAATTGGCAGCACTGGTCAATCTAAAGTATGATCAGGACGCAGAGAAAAGTGAGGCGCTGTTCGGGAACCGCTGCGTAACAAACAGGTCAAAACGCTAACAAAATTAGTAATAATCCAATACAAAAGTGCCGAAGAAAAACCAATCTCCCCGTCGGGGAATCGAACCCCGGTCTCCCGCGTGACAGGCGGGGATACTCACCACTATACTAACGAGGAGAGGTGAAAGCTGGTCTTTAGCCTTACTTCATAAAGCTAAGGCTCAGACATTATGTCGCTCTATAATGAATAGCAAAGGATTAACATTCCCCTCTGTTTATGTGTGCATCATCTGAATATGACACTCACACACACACACACACACACACACAGTTGATAACACATCATAAATCAATCTGCTCTTAAACTTCACACAGGTGATTTTGGACATTCAGCCAATCAGAGGCCACATAAGAAGAACAGGAAGTGATGATTGGCGCAGCCTGTGTGGTTTTGCACGTTGATACTTTGCTCTTTTCTGACTGAAGCACCAATCAGAGATGCTGAGCTTTTTGCAGCTGTGCTTTGCATTGTGCTTGTGTGAAGATGTGCATTTAACTTTACCAGGTAAAACACAGGTAAAGAGTCCAGGAGAAAACACATGAACTCACACGTTAACATTTCCATTTTGATTCAGGTCACATACAGAATTTGATGTGTGGCTGGAGATTCATATATATAATTGATTAATAAGCTTATTTGCTTTTGATCCAATTTTGCCCCGATGATTCTTATGCAACAAAAATCCATCTCACACAATTCCTCCTCCAGTTACAGTGACCAGCTGAGATGTGGAAATCATGTGTGTGCATGTGTGTGTGTTTTTGCATTTATGCATGTATATGGACATATAATAAATAAATCACCTCACATCTGATAAGACCAGGAGGAAATAAAGGCTTATTCTTATTCACACAAACATGCAATTAATCTGAAATATGACAAAATATTAAACATCATATTCTTGAAATGGTTCATTGATTTGCAGACACACACAAGCACACACACGTATAAAATCACATGTGCACAAGTGTGTGGCCTGTTGTGTGTGTGTGTGTGTGTGTGTGTGTGTGTGTCTCCCTCTACCATGCACATTCTAGGCACATGGCAACAGAATCTAAATATAGCCCCAGCAGCCCGGCATCACAGAACCATCATGCTTCCTCTCTCTCTCTCTCTCTCTCTCTAACACTTCCCTGCTTGTCCCTCGCTCTCTTCTTCCTCCAAACAACTCTTCTTCCTCCTGTCGATGTAGCTCCCTCCCTGACATTCTCTTGCCTTTTCTTTCTCCTTATTGAGTCTCTCTCTCTCTCTCTCTCTCTCTCTCTCTCTCTCCTGCAGAAGAACTGTTTATTTAAAAATGAATTGGCACCACTTTCTAAGAAGACAACATACTTCATAAAGAGTTTATATGTTGTTAAAGGACCATACCACCCATTTTGCATGTTTGAGCCTAATATATTCAATTTTCATACATGTTACGTTACTGACAATCATTTCCCAAAGGATAAAACCGTATTTCAGCTTTCCTGATATTTTGCAAAATCTCTTAATCTTTCAAAATCAAATATTCAAGTGATACACCCACCTTAAAAATCCATGTTTCTCCTGCTAATAGTTACACAGCCTTATGAAGTCACGGTCCTTTAAATTTTTCCATAAACACAGGTCTTCTTTTGGGACTATATTCCCTGGTGGAGGCATACATTCACTCCACACTTTTTATTGAGCTTAAACACTAAAATTACATAACTTCTAAAAAAAAACCTGAATACACGTCTGGTTGGTGATGATGGATTACCTATCCCAAGAACGTTTCAAGTATCAACAAGTTGATTTTAACAGCAGAATGAACTGAAACCAATGGAGGTCTGGAAGGTAGGAAAAACATTTTTAATTCACCGTTCCAGTCGTATGCTTTAGGAAATGATTGTCAGTAATGTTACATGTATGAAAACTGAATATATGAGGCTCAAACATGCAAAATGGATGGTATGGTCCTTTAATGTGTTTTAATTTATTCCTCTTCCAGTATGAATCTGCATATTTCCAAACCTGCACCAGACAGGAGCTGCTCAAATCCAGCTGTCTGTAGGCGGAGCCAGTTTTACATGCCGCAATAAGCAGGCTGTCACATTCAGGATGGAGAAGAGATAAATGAGCTGTGTGTGTGTGTGTGTGTGTGTGTGTGTATGTGTGTGTGTGTGTGTGTGTGTTACAGATCTCTCACACACACACCAACAGCTTTATTACTCCATGTGATGAAGCTCATTCACTTTGTCATTTCCACCACCACAGCGTCACACAGAGACAGGCTGTATGCCTGAGCAGTGAACACACCATGTTAACCATCCATCCCTCATCCATGCACACTTATCCTATTCAGGGGCTGGAGCTTATAAGCAGTCATTGTTGAGAGGTAGGTTCACCTGGACAGGTCGCCAGCTAATCACAGGGCTGACACACACACACACAGACAAACTCATTCACACCTTAGGTTAATTTAGAGTGTCCACTTCATCATGTGTTGGAGGTGGGAGGAAACCCACACAGAAAGGAAGGACCCAGTCGTATTCGAACCCAGAAGTTTTTGCTGTGAGGTAACAGAGCTTCACATTCAGTCACCGTACCACCCAGATGATAATCTCCACTTCAAATCATTTCTGAGTAAGATTCCACTAAAATGCAGTTTGATTAGTCTAATAACACTTATAAGATGTACATAGTTTTCAATTGGTCATTTGTAGTTGGAACTTTGGTAGTCACTATTTTTCACAGTGAGACATAATGACAGATCATGATCATCAGGAGACACGATCTTATTCTCTCACTGAAAGCGTTGCTAGCATGACGGTAATATGTTTGTGTATTGGTTATTTCAATCAACTTTGGTTCTGCTTGGCTTCCCTGGCAAGCGCCCCACTCATACCTCCAACATGATTGGGCCAGTGACGATTCTCTATAACTATCAAAATACAGGAGATTGATGGGAGAAATTACCAGACTGGAGCACGGCAGGGGAGGGAGGGAAAATACGAGAGGGAAAAATGGGAATGTTGACAGGTATGGGTGAGCTGCAATGAACTTTCATGTGTACACTTCACTTGTATAATGTTTTAAGTACAAATAGTTACAACAGAACAACAACTTTGTTACAGATGACTATACTAGCATCTGATTTTATCTGATTCCTGCTTACATAGGTCTCGATCTTGTTTTTGATTTCCATCCATCTTCACACAGCGTGTCAGTAACCTGCTGACATGGACAGATTGTTGACACTCTGCTGAATTAATGACATCTTAACCATAAAACTGTCCGTCTGTCTGTCTGTCTGTAGCACCAACATCTCTAGAACTCAGCACTGTATGAAGTTGAAATCCAGCAGGTTTATTGCTCAGGACACAAGGACATGCAGTCACGTGTGAAGTTGTTTGGATGAGCGGTTCTCAAATTGAGCTGTGCTGGTAAAAAGTAGTCCATGTGGCAGGATACACTCCGGGTGGCGGCAGCATATGCTCCAGTCCAGCGACATGATCTCAACCCGCAAACAAACAGCAAACAAAGCTAGATACGAGGACGTGCAGAACTAAATGACGGCAGGCTGCGGTGCTCACCATAAAGTCCAGCCCGTTCCGAACATACACTAGTACACTACACACAACATCACACTGCCCCCTACTGGTAGGAGATGTTTCTACACTTGAAATTGAAGTATTATATTAAACCAACCGAGTAATTGGCAAGCCGCCAAGTTATGTTCTGTAAGCCGCATGTGGCTCACACGTCATGTAATGACTATGACTGTGTTAGACAGTGAATTATTCAATACCAGAGTCCACAAAGTACAGAATTTACCCTCTCATTACTTAGACTTTGCCACTAGAAGGCTGTTTCAGTCTTTTCCTCTGTTGAAGGGAGAAGATTTTCTGTTCTTCCCTAAAATGTGAGGTGCTGTGCATGTATGACCATAATTTATGACATTACAAGTCAGTGGAAGCCAATCATGTTACTCTACAAGAGACGAGTGTCAGCACTTAGACTTAACAGTCGACTCAGTCTTTACTGGAACAGGATATTTTCAGCACAACAAAAAAATGTAGGAAAGCAGTAATTAATGTGGAAGCAGGTGGTATTTATTGGGCCTAAACATGTAAAATCACCAGTATGCTCCTTTAAGCCCACGTTGCATGGCACAGGCCGAAAATATTACTCACAGGATGGAAAAGCAATGACACACAGGAAGTTTCTCTCACAGGAAGTTGTATTCATAACTGCTTACTCTCGTTCACTGAAAAACTTGGTTGACTGTCACATATGTTCTGTTCTGTGTTAGAGCATCAGAAATGATTCATGGAAAACACAACAGGAAGGACTCAGGCACATACCTTCTCCAAGGCTTTTATAGGCAGGGTGTACTTAACTTTAGCAGCGTGTGACAAAACGGTGAGAAATATCAAAACACAAAGTGTATTTTTCTGGGTAAAAGCTGTCTTCTCCTGGGACTATTTTCCCTTAGAGACATGCTGTCTTCCTGTGGCTCCATCGTTTACATAAAGTTAATTTGACAAAACAGTTCATAGATGTGTTCGCTGTGATGGATTATTTATGTCACACATATTTCAAGTCACAAGTTAATTTTTATACTTCTGGAATGAACTGAAACCAATGGCAGTCTGGAAGGTAGGAAAAACAATTCTAAAATGTACCATTCCAGTAGTATGTTTGGGTAAATGGTTGGCAGTAACATAATTATTTATTAGGCTCAAACATGCAAAATCACGTATATGCTCCTTTAAAGGACTATACCACCCATTTTGCATGTTTGAGCCTAATATATTCAATTTTCATACATGTAACGTTACTGACAATCATTTCCCAAAGCATACTACTGGAACGGTGAATTAAAAATGTTTTTCCTACCTTCCAGACCTCCATTGGTTTCAGTTCATTCTGCTATTAAAATCAACTTGTTGATACTGTAAACGTTCTTGGGATAGGTAATCCATCATCACCAACAAGACGTGTATTCAGGTTTTTTTAGAAGTTATGTAATTTTAGTGTTTAAGCTCAATAAAAAGTGTGGAGTGAATGTATGCCTCCACCAGGGAATATAGTCCCAAAAGAAGACCTGCGTTTATGGAAAAATTTAAAGGACCATGACTTCATAAGGCTGTGTAACTATTAGCAGGAGAAACATGGATTTTTAAGGTGTGTGTATCACTTGAATATTTGATTTTGAAAGATGAAGAGATTTTGCAAAATATCAGGAAATCTGAAATACAGTTTTATCCTTTGGGAAATGATTGTCAGGAACGTAACATGTATGAAAATTGAATATATTAGGCTCAAACATGCAAAATGGATGGTATGGTCCTTTAAGTATACTTGATTTTGTTTAAGCTAAATAAATATATGCAGCATGAAATGCACTTTATTAAGCTGAACCACATTATATACCAACACCTGAGTCCTGCAAACTTTAGGATTTTTTTTTTTTTTTTTAATCACATCCAGTCAGCAGAGAATCTGCCACTCAGCATCATCTGAACAAAGCGTTTTATGTGTGAGTGGGTAGAACCTGCATGTTGGAGGACATGTTGTGATCAGAATGCATTCCTGCTGGGCGTGCGTGCCACGTGAGAGCAGATCTCAACACAATCAGGCTGTTGTGAGGCCGTGTCCCTGGCTAATGGCACAGCTGACTCCTTGACCAGGAATGTCAGGCTGTGGAGGCCTCCCACATTAAAATAGCCAGCGTGCCCCGTCAGCACACTCACAGGATACATGGGCACCCGACAGCTGCCCCGCTGCAAACTTACAGAAGTACTGGGTGGGGGTTTAGAGAGAGAACGANCACCCGACAGCTGCCCCGCTGCAAACTTACAGAAGTACTGGGTGGGGGTTTAGAGAGAGAACGATCCAACAAGACGCAGATCACCGCTAGGAAGGACAGGAAGGAATCAGTTTCCCTCCTCCCTACACCCCCCCCCCNCCCCCCCCCCCTCCCCATTACCTCAAACCAGTCAGAAACATGTCCATCTTCATTATATTTCCAGACAGTCGAGTAGTATCATAAACCACAAGGATGAGGAGGTTGTAGACGACAGAAAGCCGATTTTCATTTAGCTTTGAATTGAACTACAAATCTGAACAGTCTTGCCATTTGTGTCACATTTGATACATGATTTTCTGAGTCTACATCATCAGCATGATCAGTTATTGATAATATGCCAATTATATCATATCTAAATTTTAAAAAAGTTCCATTTTAAAGAACCATACCACCCATTTTGCATGTTTGAGCCTAATATATTCAATTTTCATACATAATGCAGCCTCAAGGGGGCACAAGCCAGTGTCCTCCTTGTGCC
>VXCM01011017.1:0-10290 GCA_014773175.1 Lucifuga dentata | reverse complement strand
GCTCCCTTGCCTTGCTCTTGATGAGGTCTTTATGCTTGTAGTGCTCCAGCTTGGCGATGATAGGCCAAGGTTTCTTGCTCTTGGGCCCACTGAGTCTGTGCACACGGTGAAAATTGATGTCGACGGTGTCAGGAGGGAGTTTAAGCTTGGAGATCATAAAGTCTTTTAGAAGAGCTTCTGGATNGACGGTGTCAGGAGGGAGTTTAAGCTTGGAGATCATAAAGTCTTTTAGAAGAGCTTCTGGATCATCCAAGGACAGGTTTTCTGGTATTTCAGAGAATATTAAGTTGTCACACATGCTCCGTGACTGAATGTCAAGTATGGTCTCATTTGTCTTCTTGTTTTCTTTGGCTAAAGTGTCTGTTTTTTTGGTTAATAAATCCACCGTCGCTTTAAGTGATTTATTTTCAGACTCCAGCTGATCTGTGTCGTCCCGCGAAACCTGGGCGGGTCTTGAGAAGCCTGGGCAGGCTGCCCAATTTTCACCTATGTGTGGGAAACACTGCTTCTACATTCGGACATACGTGTTAGCAGGCGAAACATTAAATTTTAAGGTGGGTGTATCATCTGAAAGTTTGATTTGGAAAAATAACAAGAAAACTAAAATACAGCTTTATGTTTTAGAAATTGTAAATAGTGTAAGTTGTGTACAGCTTGTATGTATTGAGCTTAAACATGCAAAAACACTGGTATGATCCTTTAAAATCAAGTAATATATTTACAGGTGTGTCACATAGTGTACCTGTTCTGTAATAGCGGTGGAAGAAGTATCCAGCTGTTAAAATAGCAATGTTACACTGAAAAAGTAAAAGTAAAAAGCCTGCATTCAATTCCACTTCAGTGAGGATTTTTCATCAACAAAAAGTACTCAAGTATCCAAAATAAAAATACTCATACTGTGCTAGCATTATGTGGTTTCATTATTGTGTTAGGACTGTCCTGTTTATGTGTATGTGTGTATGTCCCTGAATTGGAACAAAGACAACAACTGCAAGTCTATAAAATCCCTTAGAAATCAACGACAGTGATTTAAAAAAAAAAAAAAGCTGGAGAAAGGCAGATTCTGCAGTGAAGTGACTGGTAGATTTTTTTCCACTCAGGAGATTTTACACTGTTTGACATGTGCAGCACGTACTGGAAGCTCGATACACCAGACAGAGCAGGTTTTATTTCCCCGTGTTATATGACCACGTAAAAACGGGTATAATGGACTCTGTAGGAGATACAGAGGGAACACAATGACCAAAGTACGTTACATATTCAAAGACGGAGAGATGAGGAGTCACGTGCAGCAAACAAGAGCCAACAGCACAGCATGCAGAGGGAAAGAAATGACATACCCATACCAGAAACCAATGTCAATATTCCAGTGCGCTGAATTGCACCACAGGTACAAATATACAATGAAATGTTCACACCAAGAGCGACACGAATAAATGGCACCAAATTCCAAATTTTTCAGAGATGAAGTTATCACAGTAAATAT
This sequence comes from Lucifuga dentata, assembly GCA_014773175.1. Classification (NCBI taxonomy): domain Eukaryota; kingdom Metazoa; phylum Chordata; class Actinopteri; order Ophidiiformes; family Bythitidae; genus Lucifuga; species Lucifuga dentata. Next base: position 8,804 of record VXCM01011017.1, on the reverse strand, counting down.
ATCTGCAGCAAACGCAACACCATTTTTGCAAATGTTTATGTCAGTTCACCCGAAATAAATAAATGTCCTGCAGGGGAAAAAAGAAATGGAGAAAACATCAAGTGATCAGCTGGTGCTGATTTTCCTTATGAAATGAAAATAAAACATAAAAACATTGAAATCCAGGAATTAACATTTTATCAAAGCAGCACCATTGTCATAATGAAGCTCTTCACCTATGCTCCTCTCCAGCGTCACCGTTATAACTGCTGTCTATCATTTTTTTTTCCCTGTTATCATACAGGACAGCATTCTGTGACACAAAAACATTCAGACGAATGTTTCAAGCATGACGTAACCAGCGAGCGACTCTGTGACTGGTCCGATTTTTTTGTTTTTCCAATTCTTTGCATTCGCAGGCGAAACGTTTGAAAAATCAAGCTTGAGCTGCAATTTATTCAAGCAAAACAAGGCTCCATTAACATTGCAGTGAGTTCCAAAAATATTATTGATGAGCAAAGCGAAATATTTGCACATATTTTTCAACTCTCTGAATAATACGCACCTCTCTGTGCAAAAAGGCCTTGAAGGATATACCACAATCATGCATGTTTGAGCCTAATATATTCAGTTTTCATACTGTACATGTTATGTTACTGACAATCATTTCCCAAAGGATAAAACTGTATTTCAGCTTTACTGATATTTTGCAAAATCTCTCAATCTTTCAAAATTAAATATTTAAGCAGTACACCCACCTTAAAAATCAATGTTTCATCTGCTAATAGTTACACAGCCTTATGAAGTCATGGTCAGTTAAATTTTTCCATAAATGCAGGTCTTCTTTTGGGACTGTATTCCCTGGTGGAGACATACATTCACNTAAATTTTTCCATAAATGCAGGTCTTCTTTTGGGACTGTATTCCCTGGTGGAGACATACATTCACTCTGCACTTTTTATTGCGCTTTAACGTTGAAATTACAAAACTTCAAAAAACAAAAAAAAAAACCTGAATACACATCTTGTTCGAAATGATGGATTACCTATCCCAAGAACATTTCAAGTATCAAGAAGTTGATTTTAATAGCAGAATGAATTGAAACCAGTGGAGGTCTGGAAGGTTGGAAAAACATTTTTAATTCACCGTTCCAGTAGTATGCTTTGGGAAATGANATGGAGGTCTGGAAGGTTGGAAAAACATTTTTAATTCACCGTTCCAGTAGTATGCTTTGGGAAATGACTGTCAGTAATCTTACATGTGTGAAAATTGAATATATTAGGCTCAAACATGCAAAATGACCAGTATGGTCCTTTAAGACCTCCATGGACGCAAGATTTGTACACTGACAGAAGCCTTCACCAGGTCATGGTCCTGGTCTACGAGCAAATATTATCTATAAACCTCTTATCTGTCATTCACATTGAGCTTCAGGGTCAGGAGCACACAGACTGCCTGCCTGGATGTATGAATTTAATTGTGCTCTGTAAAAATAAATAAATCCCTGTCATTTTCATAGTATGTAATAACCATCATTGTTGTGTCTTGTGCAACGGTTAACACTTGTTCCAGTAAATATACAGCTCTGCAAGCTGGCCTTGTGTATAATTAAAGATTTTATAAGTCTGCTGCTACTGGTGTGACTTTAACCACTTCATTCAAATGACTACCTATCTTTTTACTGCAGAAGCGGGGGTGGGGGGATCCTGTTCATTGTATTTATTCATTTGACACATCCGTTTACCAAAAGCAACCTACAGATGAGGTATCGTAAACTATCCTACATATATTTGTAAGCAGAATGGGAAGACCGTGAACTACTCACACGAAGGTCAAAGCTGGATGTGAACCCAGAACCTTCATCACTGCGAGGCGACACATCAAACCACTGAGACACCACGTCAGTTTGTACTGATGACTGCACAACGAATAGCTCCCAAAACGCATTTTCAGCTTTGCAAATACACTGAAAAGATGGTCCTTTAAAAAAAAAAAAAAAACATCTGCCAGGTGTGGAATATCATTAATTTCCAGATTTTTGTCCAAAGTCACACTAAACACTGACACACCATCCAAAGCATCAGTTTGCAGCTGCAATGTCTGGCATATCAGAAATTTAATCACATCCCCAGAAAAAAAAAGTGATCCAAGATGGTTAAAAACAGACAAATAGACAACCTACTTTTCCAGTTATCTGGCACTATATCACTGGTGCAAAGGAGCCAAAACAAATAAACATTCAATGCTATTCAACCCCACAAAACCATGTGTACATGTGGCTGTAGTTGCAGTGAATATAGCTCAGATGTGTGACATTGCATGTGAGCTGAATGAACGTATATGTAGCCTACTTGTGCACATTTGTGTGACTGAATACACTGTATGTCCTGTGTGTGTGTGTGTGTGCACTTTTCTCTTGTCTGCATATGTCAGTCTGGAAAATATCAGGACACCAAGTCAACTGGAAAAATAGCTAAATACAAAAAAAAAAAAAAAAAAAAATAGAAGAATAACAATCTGCTGGCATTTCAAAGTAGAAGAGGGGCTTTTCAAAGTAGAAGAGGGGCTTTTACTTTGAAAGTCTCCAGCAGTGCAGTGATGTGAGTGGACTTGAGGCTGTGAGTAATGGTGGCTGTAATGGTTTAGTCAGTGTAGCAATCTACCAAACAGCTTTGTTCCGTGTTGCAACTGAAGTAACACAAAGTCACCTCACACTCTTTCTTTCTTTCTTTGCAAAATATGGTCCTGTCCCATGTGGCACACAAGGTCATGAAAGCTTTCCGCCGATGACCTTCTTGTGTCTGTAATGCTGATTTTCTGTGAAATTGGGTGACTTTTAGTCAGTACAAACCTTTACAAACTGAATAAAATGAGAGAAAAAGAGAAGGTTTCTTTTGGGTCCAAACTTCAGAAATGAATTGGGAATGACTTTACCGTAAGTATCCAGAATAGGAATTACATGGCTGTTTGCTTGCATTCCCACCACACTTCATGTGTGGTGGTGATCACAGGAATTACAGCAAGAGATGTTTAACTTTCCTTTCAGGTTTTCTTATGCACATATTCAAAATTCGCATAAAAACAGGCGGATGGAAACGCACCTACTGACAACCAATTTCCAAAACATAAAACTGTATTTTAGTTTTGCTGTTATTTTTTCAAAACGCTTAAGCTTTCAAAATTAAATGTTCAGGTGACACAACCACCTTAAAATTCAATGTTTTGCCTTCTAATACGGTCATGGTTCATTTAAATTTTTCAGTAAAAACTGTCTTCTCCTGGGACTATATTCCTGGAGGAGACATGAATTGTCTTCAGTGCAGCTCTGTGTTAGACTGACTAAATAAAGTTATTTTAATAGTGTACTGGAATGAACTGGTAGGTAGGAAAAAAACACCTAAAATTTACTGCTAATGTAATATATTTTGGGAAATGATTATCAGTAGCATAACGTGTATGTGGATTGTATATACTGGACTCAACCATGCACAATCACCAGTATGATCCTTTAAGTGATACCTACCTGCTGTGGGTTTTTGGTGTATTTAGCTAACTTTAGCTGATTTCGCTAAATGGTTACATTTGGTAATGATATTCTTTCTTTGTTCTTTAATTTTTACCCCATGTGCATCTCCATCCAACTTCCTTTTTCCATCTTTGTTGGTCCATTAAATAAACTCCCCCCCCCCCCCCCCCNCCCCCCCCCCCCCCCAACATACAGTCACCAGTTCTTTTCAACAATGTGCCAGCTGTTGGCTGTTAGGAGATTTGTGGCCTGGATGCAAACCTCTATTACTCCTCACGTCCCCCAACCTCGACTGTCTGGTTATTTGCACGAGCAATATTTTATAAAGAATCTGATTGGTTTATGCACTCTACTGAAATGACCTGTGAAATGAAAAGTGTTTGGCCGAGCTGCTGTTTAAATGTTTGAGCTGCAGAGTGAAGTGGAGGGCAGCTCAAGTACAGTTCAGCTCCCACTGCAACCCTGCCTCACCTTGTGCATGCGTGCGTGCGTGAGTGCATGCACACGCGTTCCTGCTATTACGGGTGACCATTAGACAATTTGAGTGTTGTGGAATTGTCTGTAAAACTATGGGTGCATGAGTATGTGTGTACTTTTGCAAGGCCTAATACATATGTGAGTGAAGTTGGCTCAGCCACATTCTTGAAATAATGAAAAAATAGTGTCATTCTTTAGTGCTACGTTTGTGCTGAAAAAATTATTTGTGCTGCTTCCATTTTCAAGATATTAACAATTATAATAAAGGTCATCCAGAGGTCAACCAGCTCAGCCACTTTGTCTGATTCAACCCAAACCAGTGCCATTCTTTAGTGCTTCGTTTGTGCTGAAAAAAATTATTAATTGTGCTGTCTTCATTTCTAAGATATTAATAATTTTATTAAAGGTCATCTGAGGTCACAGCTCAGCTACTTTGTCTGATTCAAACCGAACCAGTGCCATTCTTTAGTGCTTCGTTTGTGCTGAAAAAAATTATTTGTGCTGCCTTCGTTTTTAAGATATTAACAATTTTATTAAAGATCATTCAGAGGTCAACCAGCTCAGCCATTTTGTTTGATTCTAACCAAACCAGTTTCATTTGTTAGTGCTACATTTGTGCTGATTTGTGCTGAAAAAATTGTCATTTGTGCTGCTACATATGAGATAACGTAAAAGCTCTAATAGTGGCTAGGGCCTTTATTTATCTCAAGAGCGGATGATTTGCTGTGTCATTTGTGTCCTTCAGTTTTCCATTAAAAATCCTGGAAATGATGACCGCGGTAAAATCCGTTAAGTCAGCGCTCCCTGCAACAGCAGGTAGGCGTGGTGAGCTGTCAAACCAAAATGAAAGCCTCATAGCCGGCTTGCAGCATATGTGTCCCACTGCTGATAGACGCACCGTAACTACATTTAAGAAAATAAAATAAAATTTAAAAAACACACCGCCGCTACGGAGAAACATTTCACAGTGTGATCATTCCTCTAGTCAGCTTTTAGAAAGATTCGGTTACGTACATTTTGTCCACATTTCCGGGTTGGTGTGTTACAGTGGAACGTCACTCGCTCCTTGCCGGGGAGGAGCTCCATGTTTATGGCTTTGTTTCATGCTGAGTTTGGTCGTTCCTTCTGGCTGAAAGGATAACAGCTAGAGGTTTTTAAAGCGGTTCGGTACTTAAAACGTATAGATACTGTCATCTGGTTATGGAGCCCAAGCTGGCTCAAGGGGAGAGAGAGAGAGAAAAAACAGTCGTTCAAACAACTTAGTAAGTCATTCTTCTCCTCCGTGAGCCTCCCAGGCTCTGTAGTTAGCATCATCAGTAGCAGAATACACTAATGTTATTTGCCTGGACCGGTAACAGACATAAACCAGCCCGGCCTTTATTGGGGAGCAGTCCAATTCATTAGCAACACCCACCATAACCATTAGCTGTAGCTAACTTCCTATTCCCAAAAATGCAAATAAAACATTCACTCAGAGGCGTTCAACATTAAATGAGTGTTAAAAATAAAACTATGTGTATGTGTGTGTGTCACACACTACAAAAGAATTATGTCAGAGTTGCAATACACACACACACACACACTTTGTAAAAATAAAAAAAATAACATTAACAACAATTCATTAACATTGAAAATTCTGAGTCTGACTAGGACACAGAACTTAGCAAGAAGGTTAGAAGGATTCAGCTGGACATGAATGATGCAGCTAGGTGTCTTAATTACGCACTAAGAAGACAGGCAAACTTAGAAGAGGAACAGCGCCAGGCCTCAGAGAGAGAGAGAAGGCCCTGAAAAGCAGAGAGTTGACAGTAACTTTAAAAAGCGTGGAGACTGAAATGCCCTCTAAACCGGAGGCTGGAAAAAGACAGAAGCGTGAGTACCAAGATGACCTTGATATCATTCAGACACAGTGTCCTGTGTCCTCAATACATGTCCGACAAGTGTGTTGCTGGATCTGTACCTGGACCTGCATTCACCTTGACTGAGACAAATGATACCCTCACAGAAGATGCCGTCCAGAGGAAGAACATTTACAAACAAATTAAACCAATACTTGAAGACACAGTCGTCTGAACTGGCCATGCATACAAATCCTTTTTTTCAAAAGAAGTATGGCCACCAGAAAAAGGATGTAAGCACCCAGAAAGGGGCATTGAGATGGCGATCCTCCTGTTATGCCCTCCAGACACAGGATGATGTGACAGAGCATGTCCCGAAGAAGAGGTGTAAACATATATTTGCATGTTTACATTGTTTTGAGCCCATGGTTAAGGACCACAAGTGTGAGACTGTGGACAGAAAGAACAGGACTCAGAAGAATGGCCCCAAGAAAAAGGATGTTTGTACTCAGACGGACGAGCTCAGTGCCCTGACACAGACATTCTCCTCAGATGCCCTGAAAGTTTCAGCTCCTGTATCAGAGAAATTTCCCGTGTTCTTTCCTTCCCTCCAGAATCAGATGAATCCAAACATATTCCCTTCTTTTCTGTCAAAAGAATCAGCACTAGATGATGCTTGAATCCATCTTGATGTCCTATCGCGCCGCCAAACTTTCTTGAGGAGCTGTCAGAAATTCACGTCGCAACAGGTGTAAGTAGTTTTGACAAGACAGTTTCACATCAGAATATTTTCATATACATGCCGCTTATTTGCATCTCGCCTGATGTAAAAAGGCCTTACAGCGCGTCTGCAAACATGCACAGAACGCTCACTCTGCTGGTACCAGGGATGCAAACATGGTATTTAGCTAAACTTATAGTTTTTCTCAATCATTTAAACACGTTTCCTGAAACTACAGCTCAGTTTCTCAAAACTCTAAACACAAAACAGTTAACCATTTCATCAAAACTCCACAAATCTCTTGAAACACTGCACTCAAAACCATGTTCTCTCTTCTCAAAACTGATTCTTTCCACCAAAACGACACACACAGCTCTCATATGAATATCTCTGACAGAGCAGCAATTAAAGTCTGCTGTGATAAATTTAAAACACTGCCATCAAAATTCTGTTTATGCATGTTTTGGCTTTGTGAGGCCAATTTTATTCAAATGAATAAACTTGTGTAGAAATTGTTTCCTTTTTCTCCTTTTTTTAAAAGTTTAGGTACTTGTTGGACTGGGAAGGCTACGGTGCTGAGGAGAGGTCCTGGGTTCCTGCTCATGACATGCTGGACCCTGACCTCATAGTGGATTTTCATCGCTGCCATCCTGACAGCCCAGTTGGGAGCCGCCCTGAAGGGAGGGTTCTGTCATGACACCATCTATTTCTTGATATGCATTTGTGTTGTTTTCTCTGCATTTACTTTTCCTGTCCACTCAAGAGCGTCACTTTGTGTTGAAAAGTGGTGGGGGATATAAAGGCTCAGATGAAAAAGCATTTTTTAAATGATGTGCATGAAGTTGGCTCAGCCACAGTCTTGAAATAATGAAAAAATAGTGTCATTCTTTAGTGCTTCGTTTGTGCTGATGTGTGCTGAAAAAATTATTTGTGTTGCCTCCGTTTTTAAGATATTAATATTTTTATTAAAGGTCATCTGAGGTCACAGCTCAGCTACTTTGTCTGATGCGAACCCAACCACTGCCATTCTTTAGTGCTTCATTTGTGCTAATTTGTGCTGAAAAAAATTTATTTTTCTGCTTTCATAAGATATTAAGTTTAGTAAAGGTCACCCAGAGGTCAACCAGCTCAGCCACTTTGTCTGATTCGACCCAAACCAGTGCCATTCTTAAGTGCTTTGTTTGTGCTGATTTGTGCTGAAAAAAAAAAATTATTTGTGCTGTTTTTAAAATATTAATAATTTTATTAAAAGTCATCTGAGGTCACAGCTCAGCTACTTTGTCTGATTCGAACCAAACCAGTGCCATTCTTTAGTGCTTTGTTTGTGCTAATTTGTGCTGAAAAAAATTATTTGTGCTGCCTTCGTTTTTAAGATAACAATTTTATTAAATGTCATTCAGAGGTCAACCACCTCAACCACTTTGTTTGATTCTAACCAAACCAGTTTCATTTGTTAGTGCTACATTTGTGCTGAAAATAATGTTATTTGTGCTGCTACATATGAGATATAAGTTCATGCTTCATGCGGCACTTAACTCTCTGCAACGGACCATCCGCGCATCCTGGGTCCGTGTACATAATTGCCAATTGATTTTCGTTTTGGGATGGGGAAATGGAAAACGAAAAACAAGCTGTTTTTTTAAATTTTCGTTTTAGAATTGAAAAACAGAAAACAAATCAAGAGCTGTTTTTCTATTTTCGTTTGGAATGGGAAATTGGAAAACAGAAATGAGAAATCGGAAAAGAAGTCATTTTCCGATTTTCGTTTTGAATAAGAAAATGGAAAACGAGGCGAGAAGGGGTTCTCTGCAGAGCACAACTGGATGTTCTTCTACCAGTGGGTGTTCCTACACCGTTAGACGTGATTGGCTGGAATCTATGTCAGCGATTCTTCAGGGAAAATTAAACAACTATCACTAGTTGTTTAACTTTCCCTGAAATCCAGACTCCGGTCCAAACTACAACTGTCTCTGGACTCTGAGCAAATTATACTTTTCATATGTATTATTTGTATTATCTGCAGGACATCGCTGAGACGCAACTAGTCAAAATTCTCTGCTTTTTCTGATACAAAGCGAAACCGAATGTCTATACTCCTGACAGACCGAAACCTAAACACAACATTCTTCCACCCTGCCTTGACAGCACAGCTAGCAGCTAGTGTGTCTGCTAGTGTGTCTGCTAGTGTGTCTCTCGGGATGCAGAGCATCCCGAGAGGCGAGAGAGTGGTGATTGGTGCAGATTTCAATGGACATGTTGGTGC
>VXCM01010997.1:0-11301 GCA_014773175.1 Lucifuga dentata | reverse complement strand
CTCTCTCTCTCTCTCTCTCTCTCTCTCTCTCTCTCTCTCTCTATATATATCTATATCTATCTCTATGTTTACGATGTTTTAGGATATCTGGAAGTGTTTCTTATGCATAGAAAGATAAAATATATATTCTATGCGAATCATATGCACCTTACATAACTGTTCGACTTACGAATAAATCCGACTCATAAACAGCCAGCATGGAACTCGTTCATAACCTGAAGACTGCCTGTATTTTATAATGAGATACACAAAAAAAGAAGAAATCAGGAGGGGTGGAATATTTTTTCACAGCACCGCGTATGTGAGTTGTATATATTGAGCTCAAACCTGCGTGATTGCCGGTATGGTACTTTAAGCTTCCATGTCTGTAACCTGTCAGAAGCTGCATGAGTTCTGATTGGTTGTTTGCATTTCTAGAAATGCCAAATTAATTTAGTACTATCCAAAGTATTACACAACACTACAAATAGTACATTTGGGGGAAATGTATGTAGGATTACTACAGTTTCTTGATCTACTGAGCAGAGGGCTGTGAGGAGAAATGTGGTAAGCCTGAACGTGACTGTAAAATGACTTTGTACCCGGCAGAAAGCTGACAGACTTTAATCTTTGATACAGTTGAGTTGTTAGATAAACCGGAGAAATGTGCTGGACCTAAACTCAGTCCTAAACTAGCTTAAAAGCAGGGCAGGTACAAAGCTCGACTACCCAAAAATCATAAGTGCTTTTATCATCGTAAAATAGACGATTGCAACGACCTGATCATACTACACAAATTGTTCACCAGCAGCTCCTGCTTTACATGTTGCTGTTGGGTAAAAGTAAAGATGAGCAAAACTTCATTCAGTTACTGTGCTTCAAACATGATGAACACCATGTGACCTGTAAGAATGTCTCATGACAAAGAATCTGAAAGGCTAATTAACCATTAATCCCTGTAAATGTTGTTCATTTTTTATACTGTGTATGGTTTTCATCGTATAGAAGACATGACCGAGCGTTGCTGTAGTTCACATGTACCTGTTTTCTGAGAAAAGATGCTTTTCCTGGTGTTCAGACCTGTCCGCCCGGGTAGATGCTGTGAAAGAGGAGAACCTGAAGTTGAAGTCTGAGAACCAGGTTCTGGGTCAGTACATTGAGAACCTCATGTCTGCCTCCAGCGTCTTCCAGAACACCGACACCAAGAGCAAACGAAAGTGAAGGGAACCTTTAGCAAAACCCCTCACGTTCCACACCTGACCCCAACCCAACCCACACCGCCCGCAAGACTGAACTCATCTCATCTCCATCATGAGTCCCTCAAGCCTCAAGTCTGGATTTAAGAGGACTCAGTGTCCCCATACACAAACATACATCAGCATCATCTCCAACAAGCAGCATCACATTTCCAACAGCAGTCTACGAAATTATCAAATACCCATCTTTATGTGGCTGAATGAGTTGGTTATTTAGTGTATTTAAGGGTTATTTGGAGGTTATTTGGTGTTTGCTTGGTGAGTTCTGCACAGCAGCAGCTGGAGTCTGAGTGTGTAACTTTCAGCTGCTGTTGTGCACTCAGAAAAGTTCATGTCCACGCTGGTACTCAGGTACGCTGGTATTCAGGTACGCTGGTCAGTGCAGAAAGCTGCAGAAATTGAAGCGATGCCATCCCAGGGCTGAGCAGCACAGGTTGAAGGGTTCAGACTTCCAAGGCAGAACAAGCCAATATACAAAATTTGTCTCCTTCTAATAATATATTTTTCAAAATTTATATCACACCTCCAAGGTGAATTTTCCTAAATACTAGGATGGTGAGAACACTGAAACTCCACACAGAATGGACCAGTGCTGGCACAGGGATTCAAACTCAGGTCCTGAGGATCCCAGATGTAAATCATCTGTGAAAAAGCCTCCTCCCTCACATCTGTTACTCATCTGGGTTTTTAATTGGATTTATTACTCCGTAACATACATTCCTAAGTACATTTCTAAAGTCACACTTTATTGTTCTGGGCCTTTGATAGCTATTACCTTTGAGGACATGTTCCCCTGCATTGATGATATACAGTATTTTTATGTTTTGCACACATGGTAAAACTGCCACGAACGATGTCACATGTTCCGCTGTCATTTTATCCTCCAACAACTAACACTTGTTGCATTTTATGGTCCGTTACTTTCCTTATGCATAAAGAAGCCTCTGAAAGCCTAGTTTTTGGTTAGGAAATAGCTAAAAGTCTCTGAGAGTTTGTAACAGCGCCCTCTGGAGTTAGACAGTACGGACTACCTCAGATCGTTGGCCGTATATCAGCCTGTGTGGCGGATTCTGTTCAGCCATGAGGAATCATACTGTAAAAAAAAAAAAAAACTGTTCAAGTAACGTTTACTTTGTCATTTTGTCAAAAATTCAAATGAAAAGTCTCTATTGGTTGAGTAATTTGTGAAAAGTATCAGTCGTTTGTAGCATCTCTAGCCTCGTTGGTCGTGGTTTACGTTATCTTGGGTAAATGCTTACCCTGAAGTCAAAACCCCTTCTTGAATATGTACTTTCTGCAGAAATGTTTCAATCTGCAGCTCAGAACCGCGTCTGTCCTCAAATCTGAACACGATGCAGCTCGTCTTTTCCTGAGTCCCCCACAAACAGGTGGTCCAGGTTTTCCAGACATCTTCTCCCCAAATATTCATCAGTTGCTAACACATGTAGGCCCAGATTCATAAACGTTAGTCATGATTTACCGCATCGCTATGCACAGATATCATGGTGTAACCACGTTCCCTCATTCATAAACGCCTGTTAGCGACATATGTTAGCGTTAGCCTTAAAGAGGCGTTACTGTGATATTTCCTTATTTACATGTAGCTATTCATAAAACAAACCCACATGCTAACATTAAGACCTGCTTCATTCTGCTGGTAAATTTCAGCGGTATGAAATCTGGGCGACGTTTAAAACTATTTACCTTATGTTAGTGATCAGTAACTTTGATAAACTCACTCAGCTGATCACTCAGTTTATAAATGGTGAATTTTGATCTGATCTTAGACATGATCTTGTGCGAGTTCCTCACATACACCTCCTTGCATGTGATCACACACTACGCATGTTAAAATGCACGTTTTCCTGTTATTTTAGCATCAGTCCTTTAAACGAGGATCTCTACAGCAGAATGTCTTCTTTAAAACCAGATGACTCAGGATAAATGGTGGCTGGTAAATATGCAGCAGCTCATTAACACACTGATCTTCATCAGTTTTTACCTGTCACACCTCACAGCAACGCTGCCTTCATGTGACAGCGGTGCTCTGATTATCTAGAGAAGTTTTATGAATGAGCCTCAATTATCACGGCGCACATTAAGGAAACGCTACACTCCTTATCACCACTTTTATGAATCTGGGCCGTAGTAATTTCAGCATAAAAAGTGCAGCGCAGCCAGTACTTTGCCTTTCTGAGAGTTGAAATGTCTGTGTTGAGCCTCGTTTCAAAGTGAATCGTTTGAAAGTGGCTGCTGCTTTAACTCGGGTCGTTGTCATGAGGAACTGACTTCTAGAAAGTGTCAAACGTTAAGTAAAAAGGCAAAATACTTTAGTGATACTGCCCAGATCATGTGATTTTTAAAGTTTTTATTTATTTAAAGTTTTATTTTCAAGTTTTCAAGTTTTATTTATTTATTTTTTTTATTCATAACAGATGTCACATTTGTTATGAGTAAAAAAATAAAAATGTTCCTCAAAAATGTTCCTAAACGTGTTCCTCCTCACACCCCCTCACTCCTCCACCCTAACTGACAAAACTGCAAAGACTTTTATATTGTTAAGATGTCAAATGTTTATATTTAATTTAATCTTTTGGTATTTATGTTTGGTTGTCAGTATTAATGCCATTGCCTTGGTGCCTGCATCACAAAGCAGGATTAAAGGACCATACTACTCATTTTGCACATTTGAGTCATCATTTCCCAAAGGATAAAACCGTATTTCAGCTTTCCTGATATTTTGCAAAATCTCTTAATCTTTCAAAATCAAATATTCAAGTGATACACCCACCTTAAAAATTCATGTTTCTCCTGCTAATAGTTACACAGCCTTATGAAGTCACGGTCCTTTAAATTTTTCCATAAACGCAGGTCTTCTTTTGGGACTATATTCCCCGGTGGAGGCATACAGTCACTCCACGCTTTTTATTGAGCTTAAATACTAAAATTACTTAACTTCTAAAAAAAAAAACCTGAATACACATCTTGTTGGTGATGATGGATTATCTATCCCAAGAACGTTTCAAGTATCAACAAGTTGATTTTAATAGCAGAATGAACTGAAACCAATGGAGGTCTGGAAGGTAGGAAAAACATTTTTAATTCACCGTTCCAGTAGTATGCTTTGGGAAATGACTGTCAGTAACATTACATGTATGAAAATTGAATGTGTTTGGCTCAAACCTGCAAAATGGGTGGTATGGTCCTTCAAAGAGTAAAACCTGGACTGGACTCAGATGGAGTTCCTCCAGGTTTTACCAGATAACTCACTAATGCTGCTTTGTGATGAAGGGCCGCGGTTTGACTTTAGGATTTGTGTTTAGTTGTAGAGATGGTTGTATGTTATGAGTTCTCCAAACAGACGAGTGTCTAGACTGGAAGCGGCTCAGCCGGAAGCTGAAGCTCATCATTTCAGCGTGTGGTGCGTTAGAGATGAGTTAGTTGGTGCTTCTGAATGAAACCATCATTGTTTTACAGCTTAAGTGTCATTTCATGTTAGCCTGGATTTTTATGTTGACAAATTTAATACTGGATTTTATGCAGAAAACATCTCTAAGCCTGTTGTGTTGGTACATTGTTTTATGTTGAGTATTTGAAATAAATTTGTTTAATAAAGCCTTTTTTTTTAATGAAATCTGAAACGGTGTTTCCTTTACCCGTCTAACTATAATTATCTACAGATTGTGTTGTATGTACTGCTTTTTCAGATGTTTTGTCAGTTGTACGTTGTTTCGTGGATTTTCACTGTTTGCAGGAGTCCATGGGCTTCAGTTCTTTACATTCAGGTAACGTGAGGTGCATTTCTCAGGAACATCGTAGTGTTTTATAACTTTAATTGTTTTGTGGCTTAAACAGTTTGTACAAAAAAAACAAGACAAACACAAGAACACAGAACAATCCCCTCTGTACCCCCCACCCAAGCCAGTTACGAATAAAAAAAAAAAAAGAAATCTCATACTCTTATAGATACAGACATTGGAGTCAGCATACATCCCTGTAGTCAGCGCATCTTTGGTAGCATCTGGATATTTGAAGGAAGAAGAAAAGTCAATGAGATACTGATTTAAGTGAGGGATGAGCTCTCCACGTACTACAAAGGGACCAGGTTGTAACGAACCTTTTCCGGGCTCTACCTCTGCTGTATCGTAACTTTTCAAGTGGTATCATAGAAAGCACACCCTTAACCTGCTGCTTAAAGTAGGGGGTCTTGATGACTTCCACTGCAGCAGAATTAGCCTATGGGCCAGAAGAGATGCAAAAGCTATGGCACCAGCCTGAGAGGCAGTATACTATTTATCTGGAGGGAGCAATGGCAGGCCATGCATTTTACACCTAGGCCTTCAGAGCTATCCTCCCTCAGTTAAACCACCTTCTAATAACCTCAGCATGACACTAGGGCTATATGCTGCTGTTATTAGACGTAACCAGCCCATATTCACAGTGACAGTAACCTTTATCTAGTGAATAAAGTGATTTAACACGAAGATCAACACCTATGTCAGTTACAACACACAAACAGCAGAGACATGAATAGGATGTAGCATTATTACACATTATGACAGGATGCTGCATCACATATAAACATGGCATAGCCTAAATCAGTGTCATTACCAAAGAAACAAGAACAAACTCACAACAACCATCACATTTACTCATACGACCAGCAAGTAAGCAAAAATGCTGTAAAACACAAATAACACAATCAGATTCAACAGGCTTCTCCACAGATTCCAGCTACATAAAAATCCATCAGACTTACCAAAGCTGCTCATCATCTGAAGACAAAGTCCATCCTCCTTTCTGTCTTTAGAAAGAGTTTAACAACAATATTATGTACAATATTTGCTTGAAAGGTCCTTCTTGAAAAAGGTTTTGCCTGTAAATCCATTTCTTCTCCTTCAGCCATTGTGCGTTAAAAAAAAACAGGACTAAGTAAAAATCTAAACAAAAAATCTACAGCACTACATCTAAAAACCTAAACGTCAAGGAAGAAACTTTACATAAACATTAATGCTACGTTACAAGCTAACTAGGTTTACTTGAGTTAGCTAAGCTAACCAGCTCTCTTCTTATTCTGATGAATTTCTGGCAGGCTGTTTAGCTGTTAGCATAATGCTGTACTCTGATGACGTAGGCCAAGGCCAGCTAGAAGGCCCTGGCGTGTAAAAGAATACGCCCAACATGGCAAACTCAAAATCTGATTGGTTAAAGAATATGACAATCAACAACGTGGTCCCATTTACTTGAATAGCAGAGGGGATTCACTGAGATTCTGAAGGCCTCAGGCTAGATTTTTTACCCGGAGACAGCACAGGTGGAAAATCTGATTGGATAAAAGCTTATATGAGCTGCACTGGAAGCAGCAAAACTGAGGGAGAGAGTACCATAGTGATGAAATGACATTAATAACAAAACTGATGGGAATAAACTTTGTAAAATACATATAGCATTAAGTAAAATATATATTAAATTATAAAAAAAATATCTTCTGATTCTGACAATGTCTAGGCCAGCAGAGAAGGCCTTACTGGCGCCCTGACGGCACATCGCTGAGAGGGAGTATACTGAAAATCAACTATGGGGTCAGGTTCTAGTGCATCGCCACACATATAAGAGAATGATTCAAACATTTGTTCCCAAAAGCTTTTTAAAGACTGGCATGTCCAGAACATGTGGCCTTCTGTAGCATATTTTAGCCAGTTTCTCATTTGTGTAATGCAAGCAGTGTACTACTTTAAATTGAATGAGACCGTCCATCCATTCAATTTCTAAACCCGTTTGTCCTGTTGAGGGTCACGGGGGGCTGGAGCCTATCCCAGCGGTCATAGGGTGAGAGACGGGGTTCACCTGGACAGGTCACCAGTCTATCACAGGGCTGACACACAGAAACAGACAAACTCATTCACACCTATTTAGAGTTCCCAATTCACCTGACATGCATGTCTTTGGAGGTGGGAGGAAGCCGGAGCACCCGGAGGGAACCCACGCAGACACAGGGAGAACATGCAAACTCCACACAGAAAGACCCAGGAATCGAACCCAGGACCTTCTTGCTGTGAGGCAACAGCGCTAACCACTGCGCCACCGTGCCGCCCCTGAATGAGACCGTGCCTTATACAAAATAAAGAGGTGTGTATGTGTCTTAAGATACGTTGCCATGTGTCTTCAGGGAACCCAACCCATATGTCTTGCTCCCATGCCAAGTAATGGTGTCCCATGAAGGCAATTGGACACCTTGAATTTTATTATAAATCTCTAGGATCCATTTCCAGAATGATATCTGCTATATTTTTAGGTGACAGGAGAGGATAAGAGAGATGTTTCTTGGCAAAGCTCCAAGCCTGCAAATANTATATTTTTAGGTGACAGGAGAGGATAAGAGAGATGTTTCTTGGCAAAGCTCCAAGCCTGCAAATATTTGAAAAAAAAATGGGTTCTTGGGATGTTATAGTCAATTTGTAATGTTTACGTCATAGTATTTTAGAGGTAAATACACAGATCATCAAAGTGCTCAGACGTGTGGAGATTCTGTGAGCCGCAGACATGTCGCAGCAACACCGTCAGCTTCTGTAGGAAAAGGAATTGGACCTTTTCCCTCTCTGTACATGCAGAGACGGACTTTATATAAAACGAGATGGCATTTTCCCAGAGCGCCCAGCTAAGAGGAGGCCCCCAATAGCTGTAAATATAAAATGATGTTTCAGTGTAATAGATATGTCAACCTTTTATTGTAACATGTACTGTTAATTCCATACTTAGATCCCATAAACTGGCCCAAAATCCAAGAATTCCTGATGAATGAGACCGTCAACACAGGAAATGCAGATTTTTCATCAACTCCCATGTATATAGATTTTATCTCAAATTTACACCGTCTAAAAATAAAGGATCCTGGTGATGAAAACGAGGTACAGAGAACAGTTCTTAAACGGTGTTGGTATGATGAGGATCAAAGACATGGAACTAGCAGTACGAGAAACAGAACGACGAAAAACCAGCCTTACTGAGAAACAGAAACACCGTTCAGCTGCATCAACACACGTACAGCAGCTAAAGACAAAGCAGCTGCACATTCAGTTTGACCTGTTATGTCATGAAAGTCACTGAAGATGTCAAAGACACGCTCGATGACAATCCGAAGGAAAAAAACAGCTGCAGCTTAAAGGACCATGCCATCCATTTTCCATGTCTGAGCCTAATATATTCAATTTTCATACATGTTACATTACTGACAGTCATTTCCCAAAGCATACTACTGGAGCTGTGATTTAAAAATGTTTTTCCTACCTTCCAGACCTGCATTGGTTTCATTTCATTCTCTATTAAAATCAACTTCTTGATACTTGAAACGTTCTTGGGATAGGTAATCCATCATCACCAACAAGACGTGTATTCAGGTTTTTTTAGAAGTTTTTTTAGAAGTTATGTAATTTTAGCATTTAAGTGCAATAAAAAGCAAGGAGCAAATGTATGCCTCCACCTCCACGGGGAATATAGTCCCAAAAGAAGACCTGTGTTTATGGAAATATTTAAAGGACCGTGACCTCATAAGGCTGCATAACTATTTGCAGGAGAAACATGGATTTTTAAGGTGGGTGTATCGCTTGAATATTTGATTTTGAAAGATTAAGAGATTTTGCAAAATATCAGGAAAGCTGAAATACAGTTTTATCCTTTGGGAAATGATGGTTAGTAATGTAACATAAGAAAACTGAATATATTAGGCTCAAACATGCAAAATAGATGGCATGGTCCTTTAATCAGTATAATTGAAGTTGAAACTGTGTGGCGTGCTCTGACAGGAAGGCAGCTGCGCATTTGGTCTGGTGAATGAGGATGGAGAGATGAGTGGTGAGTCGGTGGCGTACATCTACGCTGACGGCCACACGGCGCTCTGTGGATGGAGAGCTCATCAAGGTAACGTATGAAAATTCAATATAGTAGGCTCAAACATGCAAAATGGCGGTATGGTCCTTTAAAGTAAAGTTTTGTTCATGGTCTTTCTGTGAAATCAAATTGTGGAGAAATGATATCCTCATTATGCACAGTTCTGTCATTTAAAGGATCATAAAGAGCACATTTTATTTTAGAACTGAGAAAATCAGGCGTAAAACATTTAAATATTATTTAAACATGTCAGTCATGACATTTCACATAAGGTTGATATATTACGTGCATCAATCTGATTATTTTGCTGTGATTTTGTATGCATTCATACTAGAACCATAATGTCATGAAACCAACCATTTACATCCGTGTTAAAATGTTGATTATGAAGCACGGAGCTCAGAGTGATGAGAGCAGGCAGCGTTCATGTTAAATTTACAGGATGCGTTCCGACTTTGTCATGTTTGTGTGAAATCTCTGCAGGCCGTCTGTGTTCTGCCTTTAGTCATCACAGCCATTAGATTTTAATATTTCTGTTTTCAGTTGTTTAGTTGCTCACCTTTCAGTCGCTTCTTTATGAGCCAGTAAACATATTTGGACAAATGTGGAAAAAATGTAAATCAATAACTTAAAACTAAAATAAACTCCCTAAACCTAAAGTAACTGATGCTGTCGTGCGCTTTTTGCCATTATGTTATTGTGAAGTTGGTCTTCAATTTCCTCCTGAGACACATTAAAAATGTCTTAAAGTTTGACATAACTTGCCTAAACCTGCAGATCCCATGCAACCGTCAAAGCTCCTGTGCAGGAATGTGATGCAGCTTGTGACTTGTTGCATGATTTATACACTTTAACAGGCATTTTCACTGTTGCAACAAAATTTCAGGGCACAAAGTTTTCTGAAATTTGTTTTCAGCAAATTCATGAAGTGTTGAAAATCAATATAATTGTAGTGGTAAATTTCCAAATCATAGCAACTAAACATTACAGGGCGATGTCTCTCAAGACTGGCACAGAGTTTATTCTCAGTGTTTATTCTATGTTTTAAAGCAGCACGTTTTCCAGCTCCTCTCTGCTTTAAGGTCTGATTTAAGTGTCCTGATACGACGTACCGCTTTGCACAATCTGCTTTCTCATTTAAGGCTGTTAAACGTGGAATGAGCTCCCAGCTGAAAACTTGCAGATTTTTATTCTTTTTCACATGGTGCAAAAAAACATGGATTCTTAGCAACCAGGCATGTCACCATTAACTTTACCTTTGACTATGAATGAGATTTTATTCTGTTGTGAAACGTGGTTGTGTGAAGTGATTGTGTATGTATTAGTGTAATGATGTGTGATGTTATGTGTCGTGTGTTATGGTCACTTTGTTTCATGTTTACCTGCCCAGGTACTGCAGACGGGAATTAGCTGTTAGCTAAATCTGGCATAAAGCATCATCTCAATTTGAGATGAATGTTTTTTTTTTTTTTTNTTAAAAAAAAAAAAAAAAAGCAGATGAAACATTAAAACAAGGTATTATTGGTTAAATTTTCTTTATTTGTTGCAACAAAACGTGTGATTTTATTTGTAATAAATTAATCAGCTTGGAACTCTGGCGTGTGGAATGTCTTTAGGAAGTGGACTCTTTTCTCTCAGACGAAAGTAAATGATATTCAGAACAAACGGTTCAGAATGAACTCGATGAATAGGCATCCCTCCACAAAACCACAGGCAGCTAGTTAAGGCACCTAAAGTGATCTTTGTAAGAATGCCCCTTAATGAGAGTCCTGGTCCAGCAGGGGGCGCTGTGTGGTAACAGGCAGGACAGCAGCTGTCTTCTTCTGCTGTCAAACTTTAATGTGTATCTGAGACAAAAACGAGAGAGTGTTAAGCAAATCTTGGCTGCTGTCATAAGCTCACACACACACACACACACACACACACACACACACACACACACACACACACACACACACAGAGCTCAGTTAGGATGAGACACTAGCTTTAACACAGTGTTACGACCCTGTAGTTGTATTTTGGTTATATTTGTGTGTTTATGTATTTGTGTCTTTCTATTGTTCTGTTTTTCTTCCACTGGCCTGTTGCGGCTTTACCTGTGTGTCCGTGTGTGTGTGTTTGTGTGTGCATGCAGGTGGCGTCCCTGATTGGATCAGTGGAAGAAGGTGTTGGGCATGGA